>JABBMZ010000179.1:0-36752 GCA_013403795.1 Teratosphaeria pseudoeucalypti | reverse complement strand
AAGAAGCTATTAGTAGCTAGATATATATAGGCGTTCTAACTAGACCTAATATTATATTCGCACTTAGAAGGCTAAGCTAGTATATATTAGATCTAGCTAAATATTACTAGTAGGCTCTAAAGAAGCTAGGGAGGTATATATGCTCTTTAAAGGACCTTAGAATCGTATGTAATACGAAGGTATAAGATATACTCGTAAGGTACTCTAACTTAGACTACGCGATAGATAAGTTAGACTATATCTTAGTACTAGGGACTATGTTTATACTTACTAGAAGACTAGTATTGTAGGCTAGTAAGAAGCAAAAGTTAGTAGTAGGCTCGATAATAGAGGTAGAGTATATAGTAATAGCAAGGTATATAAAGTAGTCGTAGTTCTTCTATTAGATCCTTCGAGATATAAAGATGTAAAGACATATTAGTTAGAGCCTATATATTAAGGAGGAGATGAAATTCGCTATAGGATTACTAATAGTATAGCTACGAGGAGATAACTAAGCGGTAATTACTCTTATAAAGGATATATATACTAGCGGGAGGTTAAAGTATATCGACGTAGCCTACTATTATTACAGAGACCTCTATAAGAAGAGTATTATCTCTATTAGCTATATTAAGACCTCTAATATAATTGCCGATAGCCTAACAAAACTAAAACTAGGACCCTAATTTAAGAAGGTAGTAGAGTAGCTTTAGCTAGAGAAGTAATCTTTTTGTTTTACTTTTCTTTCTATTTCTATAATTATAGCTGCTACTAGGGAGTAGTACTATAATATACTACTAGACTAACCTACTACCTTAGGTAATCTCGTTTATTACTAGGAACTCGCAAATCCCTACTAGAATACTTATACTACTAGTAGCCTCTTCTAGACCTATAATAAGTACTCTAACTACTACGAGCCCTATAATTAGCACTCTAACTACTACTCTAACTACTATAACGACTAGCCTAAGACAGACCTATATTAGGCAACTTAGAAACTTCGCTACTAATCCTTTTATCGGGCGTTTTAGTAACCTCCTAGTAAAACTATTACTAATTATAGAACTCTTACTAAGCCCTTACTCTATCTGCCTTAGTAATACTATAGAGTAGATTCTTAGGAGGTCTCTATATAATAATAAGAGAGCTTAGATAAGTAAGATATAGATTCTAATAAGGAACACCTAAGTACCGCTCGATTCTAAAGGCGCCTAAGCTAATATTAGGAGATAGCTAATATTTAGAAGGCGAGCGCTTAATAGGAAGTAGAATATCGTAGTTATCTAGAATAGAAGAAGAAGAGACACTACTCTATATACTTCTAATAGGCTAACTCCTTAGACTCCTATATAAGAAGATTAGACTTATACTAGTTATATAGACATCTAGTCTAGAAGGTCGACAACAAGTTAGAAGAGAAAGAGTTACTAAGATCTCCTACTCCTATCTTTCATCCTAGGTCTCTCTAAGCGACCGACGCCTCTAATTAAGAATCCTAGTACTCTAACGCCTCTAACTAGGAACGTTAGAGCTCTAACGTCTCTAACTAAGGCTTATACTCTAGAAAGCTATATTAGGAATAGAGACTAGAGCTTACCTTAGTAGAGTAGTAGACCTTTCGCTTAATAGGGACTCTTCCTTAATTATAGGCGGAATCGAGGCATACTAATAGGGCTAGGGAAGGAAGGCCTAGTTAGTAAGATACTAATAGGTTAGAGCCTTAATTCTCTTACTTATCTAGTTTAACTTATAGTTAGCTACCTAATCTAGGAGAGTTAAAGGCCTCCTAAGAATACTCTATTCCTACTAGGCGAATTTAGCCTCCTAGAGGTAGACTAAAATCCTATAATAGATAAGGTTACTCTAAGTAAATAGTATTAGCTTAGTCCTAACTAGAATGTCCTTATACGGCTATAGAGTCTTATTAAACTATATAGTAAAGAGGTCTCTAGCTTCTTAGTTTATATAAGGCTTAGAGAAGGCCTTATTATAACAATCTACGAGACTAGTAAGTAACCTATAGTACTCGCCCTCCTAGTACTTATCTAGAGCTATCTAATAACAATCTAGACTTCTCTAACGACGATCCTTATCTCTCTAATATAGTAGGCCTAGGTTAGGACTCTAACCTAGGCTCTAATAAGTCGGAGCTTAGGAAGTTAGGTTAATAGGCTAGAAAAAAGAGAGATAAGGCCGGAGGTTATAGCTATCTACCTTAACTTAGGCTAATAGGCTACTCTAAGCTTAGGCTAATAGGCTACTCTAAACTTAGCCTAATAGACTACTCTAACCTATAGTACTACTCTAACCTAAGGGATTCTTATCTACTACTCTAGTATAGAGCGAGTAATACTTCTCTTAGTTCTTCCTAAAGCAATTAGTATAAGAGCCCTCGAGATAAGGATTTCTAGAGTTAGAGTAATAAAGAGTATATAGGCAGACGTACTAGCCTTCTAACTTAGTAGTATACTAGACCTAGTTTATAGTCTAGGTAGTACTAGCTATTATAAGGCCTACTATAATAGATATTATACTAGTTAGTATATTTAGGTTATACTCTTATAAACCTAGATTATTAGGAAATACAATACTTAAATAAGTAACGTAAAAACAGGTTATATTACCTTTAAATACTAGAGGGACCTAGGAAAACTAACTAGCGTAGTATGCCTCGTAGAGGAATCGAATATATACCTAGAGCTAGGTATAACTAAGAGTTAGGTGCCTTATAGCGTTAGAGCTTAGGGCTATAAGCTACCTAAGCTTCTTATCGAGTAAAGCGTTATCTAATAGAATTAGTAGAATACCTTGCTATTATACTATACCAAGGTATTAGAGAAGTATTAAGGTATTAGAGAGGTAATAACTAAAGAAGTATATTAAGGAAGAGAGGGAGGATAGACGACTTTATATAGAGTCGGACCTACCTATAAAGATAAGGCATTTATATAAGCTAGTATATAAACTAATATATATAAAAACAAAACATTTATATAGACGAATAAACAAACTAGTATATATAAAGAGTAAGTATACTCTAGCTTACGACTTTATTTATATATTAGAAGTAAACATACTCTAATTTATAATTCTCTGTTATAAAGACAAAGAGGCACGTTATAATTAGAAGACAAATATATTCTAATATTATAGTTAGAAGATAAACATATTCTAATATTATAGTTAGAAGATAAACATATTCTAATTTATAACCCTCTCTTATAAGGATAAAGGAGTACGTTATATCTAGAGGACTCTAGACTAGGGATTAGAAGCTAGTAGGGGTTGCTTAGAGTTAGTAGGAGCTATAGATAGTATATACCTAAGTAGGAGTATTAAAAAGTAAAGAGTAGTCTTATACCTTCCTACTTAAGTTAGAATAAGAAGAGTTATACTAGATTATAACTTACTAGTCCTTTAACTAAGGCCCTACAAGCTTAGCCCTAGGAGGAGTATTTAAGGGGGAGAGAGAAGAGATAATTCCTCTTCTCTAATATAAGACGTTTATTACTATTCGTTCGTATATATATATAATCCTTTCCTAATATAATATATTCTTCCTATAGCTACTTCCGTATGCGTAAATCTATTGCCTAGTAAAGAGAGGATCTTAGTTTAACATATTAGATATATAGGCTAATACGCTAGAGTCTAGAAGGATTGTACCTTATAGGAGCCTACTCTTATAGTCTATAGTAGCGTCTGCCTATTTATTGTTACTCTTATTCTCTTCGTTAGAGGAGTCTAAGCTCTTAGAGGAACTCGAGTACTTAGAGTTAGAGTTACTAGATAATAATAATATGTTGGCTTTAGCTATATATACTTTACTCTTCTTCTACTTATACTTATACTTACTCTTATTAGAGTGCTTCTTATCTCTCTTACCTAGTTATAGCTTACTCTAACTAGACCTATCCTTTACTCTAACCTCGAGTGCTTTAATCTTCTACGTTAGAGTCTTTAGATTAGTTGTATTTATAGTCCTTCGACGCTATAGGCTAGTCCGACGCTTATACTTCTTCTCTTTTAGTATCTTCTAGTACTCTACTATCTTTAGGCATTTTATAAGAAGGTAGTTAGTTAATCTATAGAGAAAGTATAATCTAGCCTTCCTAGCATCTATATTTATTATATAGTTAGAGCCCTATATCCGAGCTTCCTCTTCGAATAGAATATATATAATCTTTGTACTATCCTTTATACCTATTAGATCGATCGTGCGTCTAAGGTTATAATACTACTCTAGTAGGGCGTTAAGTAGTTACTAGACTACCTTATTATATAAGTATAAGATTCTTATATTAGGCTCGATACTAATAATCTTATATAAGAGGTTCGATAGAGTTATATAGGCGTTATTAATTGTCGTATCCTTATCTATTTTATAGGTTGTATACTATTACTAGTATACTCTTAACGAGGTTAGAAGATTCTTACTATACTTTAAAAGTAAGAGGGACTATACTTCTATAGCTCTTATATAATCTAGTATTAGAGTTGAATTAATCTTATCTAGGCTTCGAGTAATCTTAAATAGAGCGATAGAGTTATCCTAATACTACTTATTAGTATTCGCGAGCTTATATATATAATTCCTAACTTTATACTATAAGTACTCTCCTTCGAGTATAGTAGCTCGTAGTACTATTCTAATATATCCTAGGTCTAGCTAATTACTATCCTATAGCTCTAAAGAACTCTAATCGTTCTAACTAGTACTCTAACTAGTACTCTAACTACTCCTACTAGAAGAGCTCTAACTAATATATAGGTCTCTTAGCTTAGAGCTTAATAGGTTAGATACTCTCTATAGTAGTTAAGTGCTAGCTAGAGTAAGAGGTAGCTATATTATAGAGATTAGGAAGTTAGCCTCTCTAATAACTAGAACTTTGCTATTTAGAATCGTAGTTCTTAGGCTTCCTAGAAGAGGGGCCTTTTAGTCTAGTAGCTATATAATCCTCTTTAATATAAGTAGTCGTATTACCTACTTAAACTAGAGCTTATAGTTCTCTTAAGTAAGGATAGGGACCTTCTTCCTATCCTTAGTAGAATCTATAGTAAAAGGTATTATAAACGAATAGATAGATAAACAAAAGATAAACGAATTAGTAGTTTTATATCAAAATCTAGTATAGTTTTAAAAGGTTACTACTAACTTTTAACTATATCTAGTTAGTTACTAGGCGCTTTTATAACTTATATGTGCCTAAGGAGCTACTCTAATTAGTCCTTCGATTAGCTCTAGTCTTCCTATATAGGGTAGTAGTAGCCTCTAGTCTACCTTTAATTAATAAATAGATTAAGTATACTTTTAACAATTTCGACTCCTAGCTATAAGCAAAATCTAGGCTTATAACCTATTATTTTAAGATCCTATACTTAGTACTAGGTAATAGATTTACGTAATAGAAGTAGCTATAGGAGGAATTTATTGTTTAGTATATATTAGAAGGTAAAATAAACATATTAGGTTCTTTAAGAGAAAAGGCGTTATTATCCTATTTAGTAACTTAGGCATATTACTTAAACTAGTAGTATAGTCGGATACTAATATCTTCTAAACTATATACTAAATAACTCTAGTCGAAACTTCCTTATTATTATAAACTCTATAGATTCTATTAAGTTCTTCCTTAAATTTGTTAAAGTTTCTAAAAAGTCCTTTTTTATTAGTACTATTATCTAGGTACTTAGTAAGGTAGGGTTTAATCTATTTCTAAGCGTTACTATATATATATATAGTAGCGAATAAGGTTTTATTCTATATAATATTATTAAATAAGAAGTATAACTATATCTAGTTTAGCTAGTCCTTAAGCTTAACTTAATCTCTATAGTAGAGGTCTAGTTTAGTAACCTTTATAGTAGAGTCTTCTCTAGTAGTCCTTACTTATATTAATCCTCTAGTATTACTTAGAGCTAGGGTCCCTAAAGCATTCCTAGATATAGAACTTATACTTAATAGTATTTAAAGTATTAATAATTAACTAGTAGGTTATATATACTAAAGTATATAATAGCCTAAATAGGTAAGTATTAGTAGCTTCTTTAGATAAGTATATAATAAAGAAGTAGATACTAATATAAAGTAATAAATAATAAGAGTTTAATAGACAGTCGATTCTAATTAGTCGATTACTAATATAAGTTGAATATAGTCTAAATAAGAGTCTATCTCAAGTTCCTATATATAACGTCTTAAGTAGACTACTCTTAGTACTCTTAGTACTCTCTAGAGATTAGAGAGATTAGAGAGAGTACTATATATATATTCTTCCGCGTTCTCTTATATTCTACTATAAGTAAGAGGATACTATATATATAGTTCTCTTACTAGGCGTAGTATGTTCCTTCTATAGAGATTCTACTCTATAGCTAAGTCTTATTATATCGATTTGTAATACTTAGGCCTTATAGTATTAGTAATAGTATTATAGTACTTATTATATAAGCTATATAGCTTCTCGATAATACTATACTATTCTAGAGATAGCTATAACTTACTAGCGACCTATAATATTAAATAGCCTAATAAAGACTTACTAGCTTATAACTTAAGAACGTATACGATAGGCTATTAATATAGAGGTATATAGTAGCGTATAGAGCCTTAGTCTCTAATAATAGAGCAAGGTTAGAAACTAATTACTACCTTCGTTTAGTTACAAAGCGAAGCGTATAATATACGTACACGTACGTTATATATAGCTTAGCTTACTAGCCTAGCTATCTAAGCCTATAGCTCGACTATCTAGTATTATTTGCCTCCTTCCTCTATAAGGGTCGTCTCGATACTTAGACTGCTCCCTACTTATATAGAGTAAGCGTTAGCTCTTTATAGCCTACTCTATAAGTACCTTGTCCCTTCTACGAACCTCCCTCTATACTAGGATAGTACTATAAATCGTATCTTAGTTATAATCCGCGTAATATAACTTCTTTATTATTATTACGCGACGCGTACTATAAATACGCTCGACGCCTCTAATTAGTCCTAGCGTAGGTTGCCTATAATAATAGAGAGCTTCCGCCTATAGAAAGCTCCTATAGTAGGAATAATATGTAGATATAAAGTTTACTCTACGTATACTACCTTCCTAACTTTTTCCTTCTATATTAAATTATTAGTAATACCTCCTAAGGGTTCTAAGCGCGCTACTAGCGCTCCGCTAGCTACTTCTAGTATACCTACACGCGCTCTACCTACTCCTAATACGCCTTCTAGCTACTATACTTATAGTAAGGAGCCCCTTATTAATAACTATAAGTGTTATACCTAATATATTAGCTTTAAGCGTAAGTATCGCCTACTTTAAACATACGAGACGCGTAGCTAACCTTACTCTAGAGTATAAGTAGTATAATATATGTTTTAAGTTAGAGTAGTAGTAGCGTTATAACTAGTATATATATTCGTACGCTCTAAGTATATACTTCTCTAGCTTAGCGTAACTACTAATTAAGCTTATAGCTATAGTAAGAATAACTATATCTATATTCTAATAAACTAGGCTATAGTAGCAGAGTATAATATTATACTCTATACTTACACTAAGGCCGAGCGTATTAGGCGCGACGCTAATACCTCGGAGGCTAACTATAAGGCCGCCTAGTAAGCGTTCCTAGATACTACTACAAACTAGCGTAAGCTACTTAAGGTATGTCCCTTATCTACTTATTATATACTATAGGTATAACCTTTAGATACTAACTATCTATAGAGGCTATAGTATTACTACAACTCTATCTCTTAGCGCTATCCTACTATTATAGCTAAGAGTAAGCGTACTACTAGCGCCGCGTAAGTAGGTAGTAATACCTAAGCTATTACTACTATAGTATAGAATACCTAGGCTCTAGTTAGCTTCTTCGAGCTTAGTCGCGCTATAAGTCTTTAGGCCTATTACTTACTTATTATATACTAACCTCCTACTAGTTCCTTAAGGCCTACGTACCTACTACTAACCTTAGTTATACTAATGCCGCTATAAGTAGGCTCTAGGCCTACCTTGATAATAAGATAGAAGTAAGCTTATTCTATAAGTATTCCTTACTAGATCGGCGTATACTAATCTCTCGCTAGGAGTATAAGGGCCTTATAGGCCTTCTAGGTCCTAAGGAGGATAATAAGATAGAGAGGGTAGAGAGTAACGAAGAGTAGCCCTACTCTAGGTACCCTTAGAGGATAAGTAGTTCTAGCTATAAGTATACTTAGCTCCTACGCCCTGCCTAGGGCTATAGTATAGGTAGCCTATAATATAGTTTTTCTTCTAGGCTTACTTCTTCTATTTCCTTTTACCTAAGCCCTTCTTACTTTTCTCCTACGCTAAGTATACTTCGATTAGATCCTTTAAACCCTCGTAGTCTACCTTATTAACCTAGAGGTTATAGTCTTCTAGCTACTCCTTCTACTATACTAGGTACTAGCATATACTACTATATACTCTAGTACTTCTAATAGCCTTAACCTTATACTTACTATCCTCTTTAGTAAGAGGTATAGGATAGGTAGGCTCCTCGCCTACTTAGCTGTTCTATAGCTCTAGTAGCGAGGCGTAGAAGATATTATAGATCTAGTACTAGGTAGGTAGTACTAAATAATAAGCCTAATTACTAATTACGTCGAGTATCTAGAAAGGTCTAACAAACTAGGCTACTATTTTCTTCTTAGGTACTAGTAGTTATAAGTTCTTAGTCGATAGTAGTACTATATTACCTATAGAGTATACTTAGCGCTTATACTACGCGTCGTAGTACTCTACTTACTAGTTTACTATCTGTCGCTAATTTTCTTTTAGCTTCTTAGTTATATCGCGTAGCTACTATATATACTCTATAGTAGCTAGTACTCTCCTCTTAGTAGACTCGTCCTAAGGCGCTAGTATTAGAGAAGGTTAGAAACCTAGTACTACCTAGAAAGGTAATATACTAGTAGTAGTATTATTATATACATTACTTATATACTTAGCCTATAGTAATAGCTCCGCCTAGTTATTCTACTTATTATTATAGTAATACTAGAGGTACTATTCTAGAGTCTGATTTACCTACTCTATTTAGCTATCTATTTATAGGTAAAACGCCGTACTAAGCTTATACTTTAGCTACGCCTTATATACGAAGTCGCTCTAGTACTAGCTAGTAAAAACGCTACTCTAATCTAAGAGTGCGCCTTTAGATATACCGAAATAGCGTACGACCTCGTATATTAGAATATTTGCTAGCTCTATACTAGTATATATCTTATTAGTTAGGACGAAGATTACTATTTTAGAGAACCTATCGACAATTACTAGAATAGTATTATATACGTAGCTAAGGAGCTTACTTAGAGGTAGGTCTATAACAAAGTCTATTATAATTTCCTACTATAGCCTATTAGGTAATAGTAGAGTATACGCCTTACTATATCTATAATAGCATCTGTTTTTTATTATCTAGCATATATAGTAGGTTCGGATATAGCTATCGACTTCCTTTACTATCTCTAGCTACTAATACTTCCTTACTAGTAAGGCGAGAGTATAGTCTCTTCTAAAGTAGCTAGCTAATAGGTCGTCGTAGTATAAGTATAGTAGCTACGCTTTTAACGCTTTATTACTTAGGACCTAAATACGACCCTCCCTATACTAGATACTATACTTAAATTCCTAGTCCTCGCTAGTACTCTTAGGGCGCTCTAAGGCTACTTATAGCTTACGTAGTAAGGTCTCTAGATTGCCTAAGACGCCGCCTATTAGGGTCTCCTCCTAGGTTACTACCTTATAAATAAAGGCTAGTAGCGCTACTATAGGTTAACTCTCCTAAGGCTAGAGTAGGAGCTCTATACTCCTAGTCTACTATACGTACGTAACCTAGATACAATCTATAATAGGATTGTTAGTCTACCTACCCTCTTATCCTTAGAATAATAGCTTATTCCTTAGAGTTAGAAGGAGCGTATTTACTACTTATATAGTAGGTACGTAGTCTACGTAGTAAGAAGGTCTATTAGCTAGGTTGTTAGTCCCCTTATTATACTTAATAGCGAAATCGAACTTTAATAAGTATATAGCCTACTAAGCCTAGTACCTATTTAGCTACTTTACGCCTATAAAACCGCGAAGGTTATTATAGTCGGATAGTACGCGAATTGCTTATAGCGTACCTTTAAGGTAGTAGCGCTATATCTTAAAGCACTCGACAATTACTAGTAGCTCCTAATTATAGGTCTTATAGTTCTATTCTACTAGAGTAAGCTTCTAAGAGTAGAAGGTAATAGAGTGCTAATAAGTAGTATCCTTACCTACGAAGAGCTAGAAGAAGATACTACCTAAGGCGAACCTAGAGGCATCTATCTCTATCTTAATTAGGAGCTTAGAGTCGTAATACTAGAGGATTAGAGTAGTAGTAAAGGCTACTATAAGCGTATAAAATATAGCTTCTTTAGGCTCTCTCTATAGGAATAGGCTCTCCTTCCCTTTAGTTATTATAGTAAGTAGTACTACTATCCTCGAGTAGTTCTTAATAAACTGCCTATAGAAGTTAACGAAGCTAAGGAAACTCTAGACTTCCTTAAGAGTCTTAGGTACTAGCTACTTCTTAACTACGCTAAGCTTACTCTTATCTATCGATATACTAGAGCTATTAATAACGAAGCCTAGGAACTCTAGTCGGTAGGTATAGAACTCGCATTTCTTCTAACTAGTATAGAGGGCGTATTTTCGTAGCCGCTCTAATATAAGGCGTAGGTACTAAGTATACTCTTCGCGTAAGTTACTATAGATTAGAATATTATCTAGATATACTACGTAGTAGACATTAATAAGGCCTATAAGAGCTTAGTTAATATATGCCTAAAAAGTCGCGAGAGCGTTAGTTAGCCCGAACGGCATTACTAGGTACTCGAAATAGCTATAGTATATACGAAATATAGTCTTCTAGTAGTTATCCTCCTTAATTAGGATCCTATAGTATGTATCCTTTAGGTCTAACTTAGAGAACTATACTACCTACCTAAGCTACGTAAGCGTCTTATCTATAAGAGGTAAGGGGTATTAGTCTTTAATCGAGATCTTATTTAGCTCTTAGTAATCTACGTATAACTATATAGTACTATCCTTCTTAGAAACAAATAGAATAGGAGTACCCGCCTTACTAGTACTATACTAGATCTAACTATTCTAAAGGGCCTAATCGAGATATTCCTAAAGTAGCTTAGGCTCTACTTCTAATAGATTATATAGAGGGCGAAAAGGCAGCTTCTTACTAACTTATAATATAATAGTATACTCTACGCTATTAACGCGCTTAAGCTTAGCTATATTCTTCTTATTAGTAAATATATTAGCAAAGTCCTTAACTTCGTTAGGAAGAGGTACTAGTCCTACTATTATACTAGTAGCGACCGCGAATATATAAGATTTGGTCTTTAGTAACTAATAGAAGCGCCTAGCGTTAAGTACGCGTATTATAGATAACACGCTACTATAACGCTACTTATCTATGTTACTACGTATAATAATAGCCTACTAGCGCCTCTAAGGCCGCTCTAGTAAAACTAGCGCTCTAGGCATATCTAAGGCGAAGAATATACTCTATATATACTTCTTATATCTAGTACTATCTACTAGTCGGATCTTAAGCTAATACGCGCTATAATAATAGCCTCTCTTCTCCTAGAACGAATCTATAGTAGGAAGAGGCATACTTATAACTCGCTTAAGCCTATACTATAAGACGTAAGCTTAAGATATAATATTAATATCTATATAATTATTAAGTAATATGTCTGTTTTAACTTCGTCTCCTTCTATAATAATAACTACGCTATATAGGCGCTTTATAGGTACTAGGGCTACGTCTAGACCTAGGGTATATTCCCTTATAGTCGAGGCTATAGAAGAGCTCCTTAACTAATAACTAGCCCTTATCTAACATACTACTACCTACCTCTTATATAGTAAGTAGGCCTAGGTATAGCGTTAAGCCTTCGTAGGCTCTACTACCTCTATCTTATAAGTAGAAGCTATTATCTCCTTCTTTAGGGCATAATAATCCCGCGCCTAATAGCTAGGTTTACTATAGTTATAATAGTTGTTATTCTTATTAGCTACTCTACTACTACTCCTAGTAGGCGGAGGTAGTAGTAGCTTCTAGGAATCTCCTCTAGACTTCTTACTATCGCCCTTATTAGGCTTCTTATAGTCCTATTAGTTATAAGGTTTACTAGTAGTATACTTATATATAGTACGCGAGCCTCTTACTCCTACTTACTTAATCTAGGTTACTAGAGAGATTAATTCGTCCTAAGTCTTTAGCGCTTAATAGTAGACTATAATAGCCTCGCCTAGGGTATCCTATAGCTTTATAAGTAAGTATTATATACGTTACGTAGGTATATAAAGTTCTATTTATTCCTCTAGCGTAGCTAAGTATATAGTAAAGGATAAGGTACTCTACTTTTCGCTCTATTTAGCGCTCTTATACTATTAGGCGATAGTAAGCCCGCGATTAGTAGGATCCTTAACTATATCTACTATCTCCTAGTAAAACATCTCCTAGGTATAGTCTAGCGCTAGGTTCGAGACTTTATACTTATTATACTAGGTCTCTAAGGTATCTCCTTCGAAGAATATACTTATATATATAATCTACGCGTACGTATTACTATAGGCCTAGCCTAATAATATAAATACCTTCTCTAAATAGTAGATAAAGGTTCTTACTTCCTTTAGTATCTTACTAGAGAACTTTAATAAAGGTTCGAAGCGTAGGCTACCTAAGCTACGCGTAGGTATAGTAGGTAAGTTAGCTAACTACGTAGATAATATAGTCGCTATCTCTATAGCCTAGAAACCTACTACCTATAGGTACTTATAATATACTATGTCTACTTAGAAGTTATAGAGGCGATACTCTTTATCTAGTACTATCTACTCTTATTTAAGATAAGCTATCTTCTTATCGACTATCTCTTCTACTTCGAGCTAGTTGCTTCTAGCCTCTATGTTATATTAGCGCTACGTATAAGTAGGCGTAGAGCCTACTTAGCTAGGAGGGGGGAGACTAGTTATTATAAGTACTCTATAGGCTATAACTAGGGTAGAGTAAGTAGAATTAAGAATATATGTAATAGGCTATCGATATAGAGGTATGTAGTAGCGTATAGAGCCTTGGTCTCTAATAATAGAGTAAGGTTAGAAACTAATTACTACCTTCGTTTAGTTACGAAGCAAAGCATATAATATACGTATACGTATGTTATATATAGCTTAGCTTACTAGCCTAGCTATCTAAGCCTATAGCTCGACTATCTAGTATTATAACTTATATACTTACTTTTAGTATAGTAGTTATAATACTTAGTACTAGGCTTATTATAGTTATTAATATTCTTAGCGATATTTATAAAATACCTAAGGTATATTATACTACGAGACTTATAATTATTAAGTATAAGAGTTACGTCTAAAAACTTATATACTTTCTTATTCTTTTTAAGCGTAGATTTCTTAATATACTTTAGAATAGAGTAGGTAACTATCTTAGTAGCTTATAGTTAAAATGCGAGTTAGATATAATAAAAAGGAGCGAGATACGCTATTAAAGTATAAGTTGCTTTCTAAAGAATAAAGTTATTAGAAATAGATAGAGTATATATACTAGAGGTAGAATAGGTAGAAATTCGCGTTATTTTTATATTACTATAAGTTACTCTAGTAACGCGTATAGAAGCTAATAGAAGAGCTATAACTAGCTTGTACGCTATATATGCAATAATAATAATAAAGTAGTATATAGACTATATTACTTCTAGTACCTTCTATAGGCTATTAGAAGTATAAGCTAGAGAAGGAGTAATTATAAGGTAGGGCTAGTAATTAGAAGCGCCTAAGATTAGAAGGCTAGCTTCTATATATAGCTAAACTATAAAGTAGCTCTACTTTTCTTCTTTCTTACTAATTACTATTTAGATAGATATATAACTACTCTACCTATTAATTATTTCTCTACTACTATTCTTACTCTTATAGATACTTACTAGTATCGAACTAAGTAGCTCTTATAAAGCAAGTATAGTACTATACTAGATAGCTCGATCTTTAAGAAGCCTACTATTTATAAACGTTAGGCCTAGAACAAATAGTATAATAATAGAAAAGTAACTATATTATCTATATACTCTTCTTTAATTATATAGAGAGATAGACTACAGATCCTATAGGCGCTAATATGACTTATTAATCTTAGCCTACCTATCTTCCTCTTTACCTAATAACGCGCTATAGTTATTAAGCGGATATACTAGCCTTCTCCTTAGTATACGCCTCCCTTCCTACTCTAGCTATACTCGCCTTAATGAGTTCTACTATAGCGAGCGGAGCGCGAATTTAAGTCTTAGAGTGATCCAGGGTGAAGCGCTCTATAAAAGACTCGCTACAGAGGTATTAGTCAAAGGACGTCGAGGTCCAGGCAAACAAGAGCCTATTGCGAGGATGTGAGAGAGCGCCCAGAGGCTTCGCAGGGAGCGCGCGGATCAACTTTCATCATTGCGCTTGGCTTCCGTGTGACCGTGTGACACAATGTCCTTCCCAAACAGACGTCTATCCACTCCTCAGCCCGCCCCAGTATCGTCCTCCCCCTCCTCCGCACCCAACGCCTCACCATCCACAGACGGGGGATCGACCAAACAGACATCCTCCTCCATCCCCGGCACCCAACTATCCCTCTCGTCCCGATCCGCATTGACCTCCACCACCTGCCCACTCCGCGCATCCACGAACCCCATCCCAAACGTCTTCACCACGTACCTCCTCCCAAACTCACACGCCCGGGGGTGCCGCCAGGCTTTGCTCCGACACGCCGCGTGCTCCATCGCCCGCCACATCCGCACTTCCGCGTCACCGGTCGAGTTCGCCATGAACGGGAGGAGGGAGTCCTCGTCGATGACACGGACGAAGTTCAGCAGTTTGCTGTACAGCTCGTGCGCCGAGTCCTCGATGGCCGAGACGAACAGCGCCTTCGCGTCTCCTGCGTACCGGATCGGTAGGCATCGGATACACAGGAAGTCCCGATGGCTCCACTTGATGGTCGTGCTGTGGTGGAAAAAGGCTTCGCGTTGGCCTTGCTGGTCGACCTGCGCCTGGCTCTCTGACGCCGTGGTGGCCTTGGGTGTCATCTGCATCATGCCGACGCGGCGGTCGCCTTTGCGGCCGTTGGACCAGGAGCTCTCCGGGTCGACGTGGACGAAGTGGAAGGGTTCGTTCAGGGCGCGGAGCGCGAGTGGGAAGGTGTCTTTGTCGCCGTAGCCGGCGTAGCCGTAGTTCAGGAGTGTGTAGTATAAGTCGGGCCCGTGGTAGTTGTAGTAGGTGGCGAGCACCAGGCTCCGCCAGTGGCGTTTCTTGTCCCATACCATCTCGCCAGACTCGGCGCATTTGAGCTTCCAAAGCTCCTCCGACGGCCCGTCGCTGGCGCCGACGATGTAGTACAGCCAATCGATATTGTCATATGTCCAGAAGTCGGGCCAGAGGATGGCACCCGTCTCCTTGTACACCTCATGCTCGAACAGCAGCTCAGGGGGTCGAAGAGCCATGTTATCCGCATCAATGAAGATGATCTCTTCGAAGCTGGAGAAGAGCATGACGAAAACCTTGATCACCTTCCCTTCCTTGATCTCCAGGATGTCGGTGTCCATGTAATCGCTCAGGCGCCTGCAGGCCATGCCCTCGGCCTCAATCTCATGGCACCACCCATGCTTCTCTTCCCTCTCGTCTAGCCGCCAGACTTCCACGGGTAACGTGCTCCCACTCTCCCGCAGCATGCCCAGAGACGTAGCCGCGAACTCAGAATAACGACCACCCGCCAACATCACCACACCCTTTCCTCTGAAAGCGTCCTTCGGATACGCTGGTATGTCGTTCACGAACGCCGTGTGTTTCTGCCGCAGGTCCGTCGCAATCTCGTGATTCAACAGCTTCGTCCTGTACTTGATGTCGTCTTCAGACGGGAACGACCTCCTCCTTGGTGGGTGCGCGAGGCGGAATTCGGGTTTATGATCTGACATGGCTCGCTTGAGGTCGGGCCAGATTGATGTGATGGCCGTCGTGTCGATGTCCACCGGCGCCCGGACATTGTGTGGGTTGGAGCGGGCATTGCTGCAGAACGGGTTGGTGCTCGCATTGATGTCGTCGGTGGATGGGCCTGCCGCGATGTATGGGCCCGCCGCGATGCGCGATCGACTGCTCGTGGGCAGGAGGAGGGCGGCGAGCAAGATCAGAGCAATGCCAGCGACGACGACATGCCTTCGAGTGACTGTTCGGGCATCAGTTGTGTCTGCATGTTATATCCATGATTCCCACGCACATCTTGACATGTTCACGAGCGGCGCCCGGTCGCTCGCATGGTGTATCACCGGCCCATCTTCGTCGTGGAGGCTGCTGAGGAACGGCAGTTCCTGCGCCTCGTCGACCTCACGCTTGGGCGCCATCGCTCCACCAGGCTTTCCCTGCTACCACGATCGGATCTCACCAGCCATTGACACGGTGTACATATACTCAGGTCTACCTAGCTTCTGCCAGCCAATTGTAGTTAATGAATTAGGGAGGAGATGGAGAGGTCGATGTGATGAATTGATTGATTCCTTAGCCTCCCAATCGACAGCCACATGCGATCTACGGAGTAACCGGGCGGGTAGTTTCTTGCGTCTCGCATAATAATGAAATATACATGTACATGTAGTCGAGAAGGGTCCCCTTACGCCAGCAGTTGCGCGTCATCACCACCAGAAGGTTATTCGGCCTGGAAAATCTGATTGACCCGGCACACCCACTTCCAGACGGGACGGGACCTAATCAGGGACTATGAGGTAGATGAATGTAGGAGGTGATCCATCATGATAGTGGCAATCTCGATGAGATACATGTAGACATTCATCCCATGTATCCTCATCATCCACGATAGTCATGATTCATGGCCCTCGACGACCGAGCATCGCCGCACACTGAACCGGTGTGGCAAGCTGTGTTCAGCTCTCCTGGCCGACGCCACAGCCTCGGAGGAGATCATCAGCTTGCAGAGCCGTTGCACCATGGCTGGAATTGGATACTTCAGTTCACCGGTGGCAGTAGGAGTGGCATCATGTCATTAGATGCTACAAGATGAAATCGACTATGGTTCTGGGTTCCAGGGACAGCCATGGCGTCCATTCCTCCGTATAGCCCTTGCAACGCGCCTCACTCTGAGGATTCAGCGAAGGCCACCAAGAGGGCGAGGTCCGCCTGTCCGCCTGTCCGCCTGTCCGCCTCCAGGATTCGGTTGGTTGGTGATGATGACATGGCGAACAAAGCAGCATACTACATGTAGTGTGCCTGAAGTCAAGGCCCTCGCAACCACCCACCAAGACCTCTGAAGCGGACAGAGCGGACCTCGCCTCTTCGGCCGTCCAGTACAGTCTCGGCCACGGTCCTCGGCCTTCGAACAGCGCCTCGTCGAATCGACCGCAGTCATTTGTGACCTCTCGCAGTAGAACGAGGTACACCTTGGCGGCACGGAAGGCATCATTCGCTCGACAATGAGGAATCTGACGGTGCTCTTGCCATGTACGAGACCTATGGTATGGATTGGCGACTTCACGCACATTGCCAACATCTCCTAGGATCCAGTCTGCATCGCGGTCCCCAACGAAGACATTGTCGGGCTTCATGTCGTCGTGACAAGAGGCCGCGATCATGCATGCCTTGCAAGGTCTCGAGCAGCTGATGAAAATGACGGTCGAAAACGCCCGTCGATCTGTCGATGGTCCAGAGGTTCGCCAGATGCTCGCATTCGACCAACGACGTCGAGCAGATTTCCGCCTGCAGCAAATGCGGATACCAGGTGCCACTCCCTTGGCTGATCCCGTGCAGTGGATGCGAAGAAGAAGTCTGTGACCGGGACGAAGTTGGAGGAGTCGATCCAGGAGCCATTCTTGCGGCCGGCTCGCAGGATCGAGGCAGGTATCTCCGCTGGCCACCTCATCTAGTCGGCACTGGTCCTTCGCCCTCGATCGACCCTTGCTCCACCTCGCGTGGTACGCAATTGCACAAGAGTGGGCTGCTGCCCCGTCGGGTGGTAGGTCTTGATCGCATGTCCGTTCCACGCGTAGGTCGTGCCCTCATACTCGCCGCCGACGCGCTTCCATTGCGACCTCGCCTCGAGCATTTCCCGCCTGACCTGGAGCTGCTGCTCCGTCACGTCGAAGTCGATCCGCACATCCTCAAAGTCTGTCGGGCTGTACTTAGCCCACACTGCCCAACGGTAGACATGTTGTACGTGCAGGAATCTCAAGGTGGCTAGCAAGCTGACAATCAGGACGGTCTCCACCAGGAATATTGGTGGTCGTCTATGATGATGGAATGCCCGAGGTCTGATGGGACTGTTGAAGCGTCCCATATTCAAAGGAACGTTGCACGGCTCACAGGCGAAGACTTGCACGTATAGGTCACAGTATCACGGACAGTCGCATGCCTTTGCTTTGGCATGGCTCTTATTATACTTGAACCGCGCCAGGCTCCGGACGCAAGAGATCTCGCGCCAACCCGTCCATCATGACAATCGTTGGAGCACGCACCGCGGCGAATCTGGCCACCATACTGCATCGCCAAGAGGCTGACCGTTGGCTGACGACATGCAGCTGCAGATTGCAAGAGCGATTACTGTATCTTCCGCTCGGTCTTCCGCATCTCTCGTGTGGCGCTAGGGAGTCCGCGGCCTGCACAGTGAGACAGTCACTCTGTTCGCTGTGTGCTCTTACTGACTCGCCCCTAAAAATGCTAGATCCGGCTCGGCCGACGCAGCGGGCTTGGCTTTCTCTTCCAAGTTCGAAGCCGCACCAAGGTCGCCATCCACGAGTTGGGAGGGCTCGACAGTGTAGGTTTCAGCTTTCACACTCGTTTCTGTGCTTACCACGTGGGCGGCAGAGGCAGCAGGGGGGGAGGCGCCTGCGCGAGCAGCTCCATCTGGGCACGGAGTGATGGTGTCGTGACTCGCGACTGTGGACGGCAGAGCCTGAGATGATGCCAGGCCTTGCCTGAGAGCTGTCGCTATGTGCACATTCTACAAGGGGAGCCGACTCAGACCGAGGGCCTAGAGGCTCTTCACATTAGGAGAGCCCCTAGCAACGAGTGCGCCGGCTGCAGCCGAGCGCTATAGCAACATGTCCTCGACCAATTAGTACTCAATCTTCAGCTGCGAGCTCATTCACAATATCGGCACTACATACTCGACATACGGCAGCGACTCTGCTGCAGCCGAGTTCTCTAGCAACACTTCCTGGACCGTCGATTCACATAAAGACTTCCCTGAAGAATCTCGACGACGTGATATTCAATCTTCACTAGCGAGCTCATCAAAGACATCGACACTTCACATTTGACCACGACAGCGACACTGCTGCAGCCGAGTTCTCGAGCAACACATCCTGGACCATCGATTCGCACAAAGACCTCCCTAAACATTCTCGATGACTTGATATTTAATCTTCAGCAGCGAGCTTATCCACAACATCGACACTACACACTCGACACACGACAGCGACTCTGCGTCTCAACATGAGCGCCTCAACCCCTTCCGAGCCATGTCTCTTCCTCTCGCTCCCACTCGAAGTCCGTTGCATGGTCTACGAGCACCTATTCACCACCACTATCGCTCAGAACGTCAAGCTCGTCCTGTTCTTCGTCGATAACGAAGACATCTTCCAAGACGACCAAGGTCAGATCGAGCAAGCAGGTCTGTTGGATTGGTTCCGCCCCGACAGGAAGCAGTTCAAACTGAAGAGTGATCGACGGATCCGCAAGGCCCAGAGAGCGCGCACGCAAAACACAGCCATATTGCAGACTTGCCAGATCATCTCCTCCGAGGCTCAAGATGTGCTGTACAGCTGCTCCCGATTCAGCATCGAGTTGGACTGGCGGTCTCCTATGCCGAGTGAATACAAGATCATGGCCCTCACGCCCGCGACTGGCAACCTCATAAGCAGGACTCGCAAGGTGGAATCCCTCAGCATCCTCACGAGTGCGGGAACCCAGGAGAACCTTCGTGAAGCTCTCACACACCTAGTCGGGCTGATGGACGCGCATTACTCTCCGCGCCAACCACTCGACATCAAGGCCATCGAGATCAGGATGCGGGACAAAGACGTCGACATGGCGGTGGTCGAGGGCTTGGGGGATTTGAACTGCCGCGCTGGGGTGAAGTTGTACGGGCTTCATGCCGAGGAGCAGGACCCGGTGGACTTGGCGCCGTTGGAGGGGCTCGCGGAGCGGCTGGGTGGGACGGTGGCAGGGCAGAAGCTTTACACGCCGTCCCGAGAGTCTTAGACATAGGTGCGGGTGTGAGGCGTGAGGGGTGGGCCGATGGAGGCGGGCATCATCATGGCTGACGGGCGGCGATGACGGGGTGGATCACGACGATGTACCAATAGTTTATCCATCAATCGCCCACCCGGTTGACTTGATGTCATCGATCGACGGCTTGATAGCACCGTCAACTTTGTAATGACTTTATTGACTGCCTGATTAAAGTGTCTAGAGTTGATATTAGCGGCTGCTGTTATGTTGATAGCGTGACGGGCTGGAAGTCACAATCAAGTCGTCAATAAGTTGATGGGATGGTTGAATGATGGAATCACTGACCACTAGTGACTCCATCAATCAACCAACCAGTTGACTCGATGTCATGTACCACTAAACACCGCGATGATGGATCGAGCGCGGTGTTGAGCGGTGAAGGACGCTTCTGCCGCTGCGAAGGTGGGACACAAAGCATCGAGGGCGTCTATCAAGGCACGAGCGGTCGGTCGTCTGCCAACTCGGGTGACTGTTTGATCGAACAGTCTCGAACCAGGGCGTCAGAGTAGCATAATTTCACTGATCATAACGACTACTGCTCGCCCGCCTGAATGGGCTTCACTCGATCGTAGCCGACTCAATCCGCCCCTCCCACAAACGAAAACCACCTCGCGCCTGCTACCGCCGTCGAACTACGCAGACACATGCTCTCGCAGTCTACTACCGTCAAACATGCACCGCGGATTTAACGACCATCAACTCTCCTGACCACCCCGTCCCCTGTTTCCAAGTCAGCTACCAAATGGGCTGCGCATCCAGCCCTCCGAGCGGAGTCTAGCACATATCCCACGACCGCCCTCAGGCTTACTACAGTTCCCCCCTTAAGTAAAGACGGCGGTCTGCCAAAACCACCGTTACTATTCGCATGCAGAGAAACCTCTGACCCGCCCGCTTCGCCCGAGATACACTTACCACCCCTTTCACAAGTTCGCACTGCGTAATCGCAAGTCTGCAGATACGAATGCGTAGTTTTTCGCCCGAGCTCGACGGTTGAAACGCAGTCCATAGACGCGGGACAGTCCATCGCGTATCGCTGTCCAAGAATGTGACTCCAGATAGCAGGCCCGGCATTGCAGCTTGGCTTTTCACGATCTTTACAGAGGAATGAGGCTGTTGGAGGGGATACGAGACCTTGACGAGATCTGTGGCACGGTCAGAGGGAACTCGCTGGAGTCTCTTGGAGAAGTCTTTATCTAGATTCAGAGAGGCTAGATGCTGGACTCCGGTGATCTCAATGGTGCGTTAAGGAAGCGAGACAACTGTCCGGCAGTGCTAGTAGTGATCTGAAGGTCTAGATCCAACAGGCTTGTCCTACTAAGCAATATTAAGGAGGTAGATGGATTGGAGACTGCTCTGGGATCTGGCGGTATCCACAATGGGAATAGGGGCAACTGAGTCGAGTCAGTATACGTGTAGTCGTTTACAAGGTGCATTTGCTCGTCTTTCGTTCGACGACACCGAGGCTATAGCAGAGCATTTTCTCCGAGTATTCGAGATAGTACATCTTCCTGTAGTAGTCTCGATCAGGAGCGAGGTCAGGACCAATTATCCACTAGATCTTATGCAGTTCTGATAGCAAGAATCGAATCCACTCTACCCTCGAGTCTACTGATTGCCCTGCCCGAAATGACCCTCATACGAGCTCCTCCCCTATATCACGAGATGACTCGAGTGGAAGATCGTAGACAGGTTCAGAAGTACCCGCCTCCTTAGGGGGTATTCAATACGAGCTATTCGAACACTAAGTCGAATGCCTCCTTTCGAAGGGGACATACGCTCCGGCGGTCGAATAGGCGCTTGGTTGTTTCATAGCTTTGAATAGATTGTCAGACGCGCGCAAGACCTTGCTGCTGCCTATCCCAGTGATTGCGGATTCGATCGCGAATGTTGCCTCCTTTACTCAGGACACGGCGCGCGACATTGTTAGAGGTGGCCACAGCGCCAAAATGCCTCTATCACCATGGACGTTCGCGAGCAATTATCATCGATACTGGCGATCCCTTAGCCAGTAGACGCAGTTGAAATGCGAGGGCTCGTGCACTTCTACCTTCAAAGTGATGAACGCAGGTCCCGGGTATCAAAGTTGACATCTCGCAGCTCCACGCTCACAGATCTCCTCGCTGCGCCCTCTCCTCCGGCACTACGCGCTGAATCAACTGCTCGCACATTCAGGCCCCCCATCCGAATCCTAGGCACGACTCGCCAGCGCCCAAAAATCAAGAATGTACTCGTCGTCGAATTCTGCAAGGGACCGGAACTGGAGCCGGCTCCTCACATTCGTCGAAGTGGCATGGGAGCGTCTTTCCGGCATGAAGCATCGGTCCAGCGTACAGGTAGGTATGAAGACAGCGTGCCTCCAAAGAAATCTCGCACGTTGCTCAGACGTACGCGATCGTAGACCTGGGGATACGCGGTCTACCTCTGGATCGGCAGAATCGTCGTGCCTCTGAGCCTCCCTGCGGCATCCAACGAAACCAGAACAGATCTGTTCCAGCATCGCCGCGACGTGGCCGACACAGAGCTCTCTTTGACGACCGAGGCTAAGGGCACGATGCCGCTCAGGAATCACATCCATCCGTGATCGAACAGGACGTGAGAATTGGATGGCGCTACATCAAGGTGTGCCAGCCCCAGCTTATTTGAGACGTTGAAGAGGTTAGGCGAGAACATGGTGTCCATCTGATCAGACGGCCTGAGCCGTCGCGACTCCGAATCACTCCTAACATTCGTGGCCGAGGTCTTGTCTGCGAGCTCGTGGTCTGTGAACCTGTTCCTGCTGAGGTTCTTGCGACTGAATTTTCTGGATCACAGGCCATGAAAGATGTGCCGATCGGAAGTCATGGGCATGATGCCAGTCGTTCGACCTCATCAGCGAAGCTTTTTGGCTCCGGAAATCCCACACCGCACTGCCAGCATTTCTGCGAATACGGCTCAGGGGACATCCTCTGAGCGTCTCTTCTCACGACTCTCGCAACACTCTAACGAGTTCCGGCCTCTACCTTATAACGTCGACACGTCCGGGAACGAAGGCAGAGCTCCGTAGCTAGCCAGCATGTCGATCACGACGGGAGTCTCGACGTATCCTTGCATTATCGGGTGGAAATAGACTTCTCTCGGCATCATGGGCGCCAGGTAGATGTAGATCAGGTCGCTGCCTGCGATGCTCGTAGATCTTCGCTACAGGCAGTCATGGCATCGCGAGTTGGTGCCGCGGTTTGGATGTCGATTGGCTGTGAAGTACCACCGCTGCTTTCCGCGCCAAAACAATGACTGCTCCAGGGAGTCCATCGTCCTGGATTCCGCCACCCGTGATACTGGTCAAGGAGCGGTCGAGGTAGCGAGCACCTCCCACCCCACCCAAAGAAAAAGAGATTCTTTCGCGGCCGGATCTCGTCAAGATGGACGCCACACAAGGGCGCAAGCAGGTCATCGCCGAGAGTCGGGACTCCTGGACATTGTTCATCTGGAGTGAAGCAGCAACCACATAGCTCCAATCTCTCCGGGACTCATGCATCCCAAGCTCGTAACGGCAGCAGCTCGAATAAGAATCTCTAGGTAGTGGTGCGCGAGTCAGTCCTTGACTTCGGCCTCGTTTGCTTGACACACGGACCATGATTGAGTGGCGAAGGTGAATATCTACCAACATTCTGCCAACGAGTCTGAAAGCCAAGCTTCGAGACATCTGAAGTTTTGGATGAAATGGGAGAGGGATGGAAATTTGAAAAGGTGCACCTCGAAAGGTGGGCTCGCCATGACAATAGTCCCAATACAATCCTCCCTATCGATACCTTCCTACTTGATGCAAAAGCATGCGCCATCACAATCCTATCCATCATGCCACGTCCATAGCAACGATCGTCATCCCACTATCGCCTGGGTTGAGCCTGCGCCTTCTTGGCGTCTGCCCGCGCCTTGCCCTTCAGCCTTCCCGTCGGCTGGACATGAGGATTCGCGCTGGTGCTTGCCACCGGATCAACAATATTCTCTTCCTCAGCCGCACCATCGCTCGAACGCTCGTCCGCACCGGCATTTGCAGGCACGCTGCCGCCCGCGCTCTCTGCCCCACTCGGAGTCGCATTGGCCTCTTCACGGGCAGCCGCGCGCACCCGCGCTTGGCTCTCGAAGAGTTCAGCCTTGGTCTTGCAGAACTCGTGCAAATTCGTAGGTTGCACTCCCGTGATGCGTATCAGCAAGGTGGTCTGGGCGGCAATGATGGTCATTAAGGTTTCTTCCTGCGACGTCCATGGCTCTCCAAGAGTCAGATCGCGGTACCACAGGACGCCTTCAATGCCGGCGCTGACCAGCTGTGAAACCTCATAGCGGCCCTCGGCCTGTAATCGTTTGGCGATGCGGAGACACTCGTCGTCCACGGTAGCTTCAAGCCAGGAGCGCTCGGTGGCTTCTCTGCTGCGTTTCACGTACCGACGCATCAGGTCGCAGAGCTCCCGAACGTGCTTATTCTGGACCAAGACCTTGTCGCACACGCTGTCGAGGTAGCGGAAGCATTCTTCGGGCGTCGCGGTGTCTTCGGGGGCGGAGGTTGGGGGTGGAGAGTCGTGGCGTGGCGACTGTGGAGGTGATGAGTGTTGCTGAGACATGGCTAGCGATCCTCGACGGCATATGAATGTTGGTGCAAGAATATAGCCGCAGCCACTGACCTCGGTCGTGAGAGGATGTTGCTGGCCAGGGGATGTGACCAGTAAAGAACATGACTCTCCTCCTTCTGGTTCACACCCGGCTCTACCCCTCCTTCCGCCCCGTCACCGCCTGCACCGCGGTCGGAGCCGGCTTCACCTCCCCCACCACCTCCTCCTCCCCCTCCTCCTTCCTCGACCCGAACAGCTGCTGCCTCAACTTCCAGGCAGGCCCCGTCTTGCTCACGTGATCGCCCGTGATGCCCTGCACGACCTTCTTCCGCGCTTCGTGCAGGTCGCTCGCGATGGCGTCACTCAGCGAATGTTCATTCTGGATCTGGTGGTGGGCGTCGAAGGTGCCTTCCCGCTGTTCCTGCAGTCGCTTCAGATCCGGTTGGAAGGTGGTGTAGGCGGAGAAGACGCCGCATGCGCCTGCTATGAGCACGCCGATGCGTGCATAGAAGCGTGACATGATGATGATTAGGTAGACAATGACGGCGCTGGATCGGTCAAGAACAGCCAAGAGTCATGATGATTCGAGGTGCGCATCTCGGGGGATCTGTGCTTCGCCGCAATGCCGAGGTCCTTTGACCCGCTCCTTCCTGTTCCAGCATCGTGGCATGGGAGACGGATATCGAACCGTGGATCAACGATGAACAGTCTACGGGCCACAGCGCGACTCCGCTCCCTCACCCCTCGACGATGCCTCAGAACCTCCACCCCCCACCTCTCCACCGAGCCAATTGACATCGACCAACTCCTCAGCAAACCCACCTGGTCCATCTCGTCTCTGCTGCCTCCCTCCGACACTCGCACCACCGACAGCCCCTCCATCTCCTCCAAACAGCTCCATCACCTCCTCCGCCTGTCCGCCCTCCCTCCCCCGTCCTCCCCAGAAGAAGAAGCGCGCATGCTCTCCACTCTGGCCTCGCAACTCCACTTCGTCCGCGAGATCCAGAAAGTCGACACCTCCGGCGTCGAGCCACTGACCAGCCTGAGAGACGAGACACCGGAAGGAGAGAAGGAGGCGGAGATCGGCCTGGAGCAGTTGAAGGATGCGATGGACCGGGAGGAGGTGAAGGGGAAGGCGTTGAGGCGGATTCGGCGGCGGAGAGGTGGCGGGCTGGAGAAGGAGGTGGAACACTGGGACGTGTTGGGGATGGCGGGGAAGAAGTCTGGGAGGTATTTCGTTGTCGAGGGTGGTAAAGAGGGGTGACATGACACGGACCAACATGGATCAACGCCACCTGCAATGCATCCACTTCTCCTACCATCACCAGCAGACGACCATCAAAGCCTCCCACACCTCCTACCATCACCACACCAAAGCCTCCCACATCTCCTACCATCACCACATCAAAGCCTCCCACATCCCCACAGCAAACGGCTCAGGCCATAGATGCTAGCAACACGTGAGTCACTCCCATTCAGCACCATCCGCAGCACTTCTCCAATCCAACATGGACAACCATAAATCGAACACAGAGCTTGCTTCGGATCTCGAGCAACTCGTCGAGGACATGCGCGAACACGCTCTCGATCAGAACAGGCAGCTGCACGATTTGCTCGGACAGGTGCGGCAGCAGAACCGCCGTCTTGATGGACTACTCGATGCGGCGGGTCGAGCGAGGGCGAGGGAGGGAACAGGGCATGTGCAAGCCACTAGAGATGATGATTCGCAAAACATCGACAACGCATCATTCAGTATGACCCCAAAACACCCAACAGCAGCACAGAAACCTCTCATCGCCCCAGCCCCTCCCGACGCCCCTCAATCACCCCACTCCACCCCACCCACCCCACCCACCTCCGAAGCCGACGCCCAAACCCTCCGCACCGCCCAAAAGTCCCTCGCCACCCTCGTCGAATTCAAATCAAAGCACTACACCCTCGCCACCCGAAGCAAAGTCTACGTGGCACAGTTTGGAGTGGATGAGTATCGGTGGACGAAACGGGAGAGGGGACTCTTCGGGATCATAGCGGAGCTCGCGGGGCCGCTGGTGGAGATCACGGGGGTCGATCGCTCCGCAGAGTATGAGAGGTGTCTTCGGGAGGTTGTGGAGGCGGTCGGGGATGGCGAGTCGAGGGCTTTTGGGGCGTCGGGAGGGGTGAGGAGGTGATGGGGTCGAGTGGGGTGGGCACTACAGTATGCTGGGTTTGTGGGCCGTGATATCATGTCTGTCGGCCTGTGGACTTTGATATAATGCGTGTCGACCTATGGATTCTGAGATACAATGCCTGTCGACTACTCATCCGGTAAATCTATCCCTCCGCACTGACCACGCGCAACGGTATGATCCTGCCATCCCTTAATCGAAACACCATAAGCTATCTTCGTCGTCAGGATCGTCACGGACTTTCCATTCCGGCTTCGACTTTCCAACACGTCGCCTACGGGATAATAACAGCAACTGATGGACGCTCACATGCCGGCCACGACGAAAAAAAAAATCATATAAACGGAATGCCACTTCTCTTCAAACAGTAATACGCGTCCATCTGTAGCTCCGTAACATAAATAGCCCACTTCACAGTGCCGTCATGGAGCGAGTAATGATTGCATTGCTTTGTGCCATCAGTCTGTCTAGGGTGTAGCTGCCTTCATCATGCATCTTCTTCTTCTCCTTCTTGATTAATGCTCGTTAGTCGAATCTCCATTGCGCGGTCCACACGGAGATACCCGGCGTGGCAGCATGCTAGATCTACTTATGTACATGTAGCTCGCCAGCGTGCCGCGCGAGATCCTCACTTCATCGTCAAGCTGGCACCTTGCTCCTCAACATGGAAAGTACATGTAGCAGCTCGGAGACGATCGCGGGGGGCTCCACAGCATTGATCAAGCTGCAAGCCAACGGCGCTTTAGTAGAGAAAGTGCCATACCCAAACTCAAGCGCTTACGTGCACGACCTCAGCATCCGAGATCTCCAACGCGAATACAACGCCTACCAAACGCTACCCCGACACCCCCGACTCCTGGACCTCCATCCCACGAGCCGCGCCGAGCGGCTGATCCTCCCCTATCTCCGCCACGGCTGCCTGCACGACTACCTGCGCCAGCACCACGTCCCGGAGACCCACCAGGTCCAATTCGCCGCCGACGCGGCCGAGGGCCTCCACGTCCTCCACGCGGCCGACATCATCCACGGCGACGTCAACTCGTGGAACTCCCTCGTCGACGACGATCCCCCCCGCCTGCGAGTGATCGATTTCGCCGGGTCGACCATCAGAGGCACCACGGGATCGGCGTTCGAGGGCGCCCATTACTGCCTCCCGCGATCGTTCGACGACCCGTCGACCATCCGGACTGATCTCTTCGCCCTGGGTTCCCTGATCTATGAGATTTCCACCCGTCGTCTGCCCTACGAGGACTGTTCGGACCTAGAGGTGGAGCAGAAGTTTCGCGCCCGACAGTTCCCCTGTACGCGGCGTCTTCGGCTGGGAGAGGTCATTCGGGCCTGTTGGGAGGGGACGTATGACTCGGCCCAGCTGGTCTGGGACAGCGTTCAAGGGTACCTGACGAGGTCTCATGATAGCGACAAGGACTCGCTGTAGAGGTCTGCGGATCTATGAATTCGAGCGACCTATTTAGCAATCAACTTTCAGGAATGAGATATTATATTTGAGGTACGATCGACTAGACGGAGAATAGTATTATATTTACTTCTCAAGATACTCATCCCACTTAGCAGAGTCTCTAGATTCTTCCAAGGGATCAAATCTTCGAATTCAAAGTACGGAAGCCTACCTCTTACTCCTAATGTCTTCTAAACCACCTTAAGACGGATATCTAGGACCTGATCATACCGCGCTATTCTCTCGAAGCAGCGCATAAACCACCATCGTTTTTCCCGTGATGACTCGCCTCGGTTGACGGGTCGTGTAGGTCTTAAAGAATGGTAGGACAAGAAATGGGTCGGATTTCGGGAGGGAGCAAGAAATAATGTAGTCCGTTCGCGGCATCCTGACTAAGAATCTAACCTATACATAATGTGATTTATTCACGTACCCATATTGGCACATCACTGGAACTATTCGATAGTTCAGCGGTATGCCTAGTAGGAGAAGTCGACGGCCTAGCTTGTTTTTGAGGCGAACTTACGACGGAGTCTGGACAGCCGTGGCGAGGAATAATGATCGATCTTCCGTCGGGGAGGGACTGCGAGGTGGTGGCGGTGCGGTCGTCGCTCGCCTCGCGGATAAAGTGCGGAGGGGTGGGGAATGGAAAGGACAGTGGGGCGGGACTAGGAGGTGGTGATGTCGGGTTCTGTGTGCATGGCAGGGTAGGGTGAGATGTCGATACCCGATCGGGCCTGATAATGTGTTTCGTTCGGTCTGGGAGGTGCATAGTATAGAGAGATAAGCGAGGATGTAAACACAAACAAGCATGGAGTAGAAATCGGCGGGTACGACGCATAGAGTTGGCATGATGGTTGTGGTTCAAGATGTCGCGCATCGCGTAGGTCTTCGCAAAGTCATCGCTTGAAGGAGTCCGGCTCGTCTGACACATCGGCTGTGGATGAGTGTCTAGCACTCACATCGACCCGCACATCCCTTCGCACACATCCTCACCGCCTGCCCGGCCTCTTCGGTCTCGCGAACGCGTTCCCGCCCGCCCCAGACGAGGCCTCAGTCGCCACCTTGACCTCACCACCTCCCGCGCCACCACCCAAATCACTCGCGGACAACTCGCTCGGCTCCGTCGCCTCCAAACTCCGACTGATCACGATCCCCGCATCCCGCTCCGCCACCACCCTCGTCCAGCTCTTCCCGGTCGAGTAGATCATCCTCTCCTTGATCCTCGAGCTGGTGGGACATGTATAGATGAACACAATCTCCGACTCGCCACTGGCAGGCGCGGAGTAGAAGCTATATCGCGGCTCACTGGTATGAATCGTCGACGCCACGGCTTCCGGGCTGATGTTGTCAGTCGAGGAGTCGAGAGATAGGATCTCTTCAGGTAACGTGAATTTCAGCTGAACCAAGGTGCCCCTGCAGCCTTCTTCTTTCAGCAGGGAGAGCGCTTCGGTGACGCCTTCCCCCGTCTTGACATCCACGCGACCCGACACGTGTCCTCGACGGCCGCCCGTGCCCATACTCTCCGCTGCCTCGGCGTCCTTGACCCCCTTCAACCCGGCCTCCTCCTCCGTCAACGGGGCGTCGAGGCCCGTATGCGCCTCATGCTTCGCCCAGCCTTCCTTGCTCAGCTCGGCGGCCTCGGTGGTGAAGATCTGCTGTCGGAACCTCTCCAGACCCAACTCCCGTGCCAGCGTCAGACGCGTCGAGGCGAACAGCATTTTCTGGCGGACGGGCGCGGCATTCGGGACGTATGTCACGGCGACGTAGCCATCAGGCGCCGAGGCATCGGTCTTGAGCAGGATGTACGCCGCTCGGGAGGGCGTGAGGTGGGCTTGCAGGGCGTGGAGGTCGTCTTCGAAGCGAGCGGCCGAGGCGGGGATGGTGTTCAGGGGGACGAGTCGCTCGTTCTCGATGCCTGCGAGGAGTGCCCGCTGGTCGCGACTAGAGACGAGCTGGTTGAAGGCCTTGTGCAGGTCCTGGGAAGCTTGGCGTTCATTAGTGAGGGATGCACAGAACGACAGAGTCTCGTGTACCTGATATGCCGGACTGCATCGTCGCAAAGTGATCGAGTCTTCATCAATGTTATCACCGACTTAAGTCCCATGCTGGAAGCCGAGAGATGCCGATGTGCACAGCCCGATCCGACCTACGTCACACCTGGCGAAAACGGCAGGAGCGCATCCACTTCTCATTCATCTCCCGAACATCGATGTACATCTACTCTTCTCCCCATCAATAGATATAGCTTCATCCATGTAGGCCAAGACACACGTCAAGGTAACGGACCGTATCCCTCCCCCCTCCGAGCTCCATACTCTCCCCCTCCACCTCCTCATCTATCTACGCCCACACACTCCCCTCGACATCCTCTGACCACAAACCACCACCACCACCACCACAATCACCCACCATGGACTTCATCGTCGGATCCTTCAACCACGACCTCTACACCCTAAACTTCCAACCCCCCTCCACCCTCACCATCCTGCGCTCCCACCCCTCCATAGGCGGCCACTCCTGGCTCGCCCTCTCCCCCACCAAGACCCACCTCTACTGCACCGCCTGGACGAAACCCCACCCCAGCCTCGCCGCCTACAAGATCGCCCAGTCCGGCCGCCACCTCGCCTTCCTCAACGCCGTCCGCGTCCAGGCCACCTCGGGCTACGTCTGCGTGAGCCCCACCCACCTCTACTCCGCCGGCGGCCCGACGGGCGAGGTCTTCCGCCTCAACCCCGACGGCTCGATCGGCGACCTCGTGCAGACCCTCGACTTCGTGGACCGCGACGGCGTCAACCAGAGCGCCGACCGCGGCGCCGTCCCGCACGGCGACTTCGGCGGCCTCCGCCACGGCGCGCACTCCGTCGACCTCAGCCCGGACGGCCGAAACCTCTACATCGCCGACATCGGCCGCAACTGCATCTGGACCTACACCGTCCACCCCTCCCCCGGCCCCGAACTCCGCCTGAACCTCTCCCCCGGCCCCTCCGGCGCCACCGCCACCGCCACCCACCCCGATCCGCACACCCCCCACCTCACCCTCGGCAGCAAACACATCTCCCCGCGCCCGCACGACGGCCCCCGCCACACCTGGCCCCACCCCACCGCCCGCATCCTCTACAGCCTCCAAGAACACACCAGCATGGTCGACCTCTTCGCCATCGACCCAACCGACGGCACCACCCTCCACCACCTCACGGGCGTCAAGATCATCCCCGCCGACCAGGACCCGAAAGACTACTGGGCCGACGAGGTCCGCCTCTCCCCCGGCCCGCACCCGCGCCACCTATACGCCAGCACGCGCGGCCTGACGGCCGCCACGAGAGGCTACGTCGCCGTCTTCGCCCTCGACCCGGCCGACGGCACCCTGGCGTCGGACACCGCGCTGCACATCTGGCAGACGCCCACGAGCGGCGGCATCGCCAACGCCATCGAGCCTGCGCCGCGCGCGGACGACGACACCGGGGTGGAGTACCTGGCCATGACGGACAGCGAGGAGGGGTGGGTGTTCATGCTGGGGTTCGATCCGAGGAAGGGTGAGATGGGGGAGGTGGCGAGGGTGAATCTGGGCAAGACGGAGGAAGGGGAGGTGGTGAAGGCGGCGACGGCCGTGTGGCTCTGAGGTTTCGCGTGCAGGTGTTTGAGTGCCATGGAAAAAACGTGTACGGTATGCAATCGCTTTAGTTCTCTGGTGGGAATTTTTGTTTCCTGGAAAGGATGATGAACTACCTCGATCGAGAGCCTCGTATCTCGGAAAACTCATGCTCGTGACACGACAGGAACATGGAATCGACATGCTAGAAATGACTGTTGACAATAAAACGAGGGGCCATGGAGGTGATATGAAGCGGAAAAAAAACATGATGATGAGATGAATGGTTGACCACGCCTATGTACCTTCTATGCGCCGGCTAAGAAAAGTCATCCGGTCGATACCTACTACTACAAAACCTCGACAATCAATCCCCCCCCTGCCCGCGGAGCCGCGTTGCCAACCGCCGAAACCATCCCGCTGGTCGTAATCCGGGGGGCTGCTTGGCTGTGATGAAGAAAGGAGCGATCGACTGACGTGTCATTGACTCATTGTAATAATAGTCTGAGTCGATCTTTTCGTCGGGATTGAGGAAGAATCGCTACCTTTTCTGTATATACTCACGATGTCTCGTACTTGAGTCGGATCAGAGAATGACTTATTCATAATGCCGTCTATAATCGATGGTGACCTTGACGAATGGCTTTGCCAATTCTCCGGATATCTAATCCTCATCGCAGGCTCCGTATGACCAGGCAGGAGTGCGATGGCCTCGGATGCCAGGGTTGTTCAAGCAATTTTGGATTGTAACCGCGCGAAAAGTGACAAGTGTCTAGCGACAATGTCGTGAACGACTGTACAACCTCCAGAGGGCGTGATTGTCTCGATCGTCCACTGCTGGCTACCGTCCCTGGTCGCCTGAAGATAGACTGAGGAAAGCCTTTTCCAGTGTTTAGGTGCGGGAGGCAGCCTCACAAGTCTCTTGCGGGACGGGCTCGCGGAGCAGTCTGACCGCTTCTCGTGATGCTTGTTCTTAGGGTGTCAGCCATGCAAACAGGCTTGATACGATCTCAAAGCCTGAGTCACTCACTGCCACCGCAACTATTTCTGCAGGAAATCGGAGTCCACGTTGGCTTGCAGGCATCATTTTACCGGGTGCACCCCGAAAACCCTCATCTTGGATGTAGGAAGTTATCTTGACGCGCGGTCAATAATGGAGGGTGTGCTACGCTTCTTGAAGTCTGAGAATTATGCAGCAACTGCTTTGCACATGCCTGTAGTTCTTCACTTCCCATCTGACTGACAAAGTGCGCGGAGCGGCGTCCCATTCTCTGAGTGCTTCGGCGATGGATCGTAGCGTCGAAGCAGCAGAAATCGAGCGAAAGCGAATGAGCAGACTCCTGAATTTGCCAATCGCGGGATTGCAAATGGATGGCGAAACACTTTGAACGCACAACAGCCGAGTCTTGTCAATGTCATTAGCATCAAGTCAAGGGTTGAGGTTCGAAGTATCGGATCTAACAAGAGCTTCGAATTGGCGGACGGCTTGTTCCGCATGAACACTGCGGCAAAGGCCCCTCTTGTCCTAGTGGCTTTGGTTGGGTATCAAGCATCTTCGGGTGGATCTCCAGCAGCATCATTGGACTCTTCGAGGCAATAGAGCGACCACGATCCTAGAGTACTAGGCGATGGTAGAGCCCACGCAATGCGCTCAGCATGACGATTTGCAAGCACGTTGGTATGGCTGACGCGAGGTCAGGTGCTGTGCTACATTATGAGGCAGCCGTACTGGACCGATCTGAGACCACCGCGACAGAAAGCTTCTGGAGATTCGAACGGTGAAGAGTCAGGACAAGCACCGAGGATCCTCGGAGCAAGGACGGCTGCGTGCAGAACGGCTGCCGTGTCGTCATGATGAGTGGCAATGGACCTGACGCCGCGGCAAGTGAAGGTCCGGCCAATCTGACGGTCACGGTGCGTGATCGCGTGGATGCGACAAAATCTCAGAAGATGTCCATAGCGTTCTTGGCACCCATGGATGACACGGTCGACGACCCGCGCTGCGGTCGGGGCGGCGCGCCGCCTCCGGCCTTGCTCGACCCTGTCCGTTCATCACGTGGCAGCGCGCCTTGCCGTGTCGCCGAGTACGGGAACGCGGAATCAGGACCCGGGCCGGGTGCAGGCCCGGTCGATCGTCAGACGCTCACGCCGGGTCATGCCGAAGGAAGCTCTGAATCCTTCATAGCCTGGGGCAAGACGGCGCTCCTTCCGTCGAGGAAGGCCACTACCGGCATCTCGGTTCTGCCACATCACCCTCCACCGACCGTGATTCCCGGTTCGGTGCAGAGCTCGGGCGCCGCGCTGTTCATCGACGCATCGACGTCTTCTCGTGACTTCATAGAGTCAGAGGAATCGCGCCGCGACAACAGCCTCAGCGACAGCGAGAGCATCGCCACCGGCCCCTTGACGACATTCAGAACTACCCGTCCGCCTCGTCCCGCGTATACGGAAGAACAGAAGTTCTTCATCATGTACATGCGCATCATCCTCAACAAGCCATGGTCAGCCATCGAGGATGCCTACACCGAGATGTTCGGACCAGACAGGACGGGAGGGAGATCCAAAGGGGGATTGACGTCGGTCTACTACCGGATCCGGCGTAATTGGTAAGCTTGCCGCTCCAGCGCCTGCAGCTCTGACACCGGGTACCACGCAGGAGATGGCTCAGCTGACATGTCAAACAGGGGCCTCGAAGAAGTTCTCCAGACATCTCCGAATGCCATGGACGGCGACCGACAGATGATTGAGTTCCGGGCTCGCAACTTCTCCGAGGACTTTCTGTCGAGCATCGGTTATCCCTTGGGTGAGTGAGAGCGCGTGCGACGACGACGAGAGAGGGAAGAGGTAGGCGCGAGAAGTCATCCAGGGGCGGGAGCAGCAGACGTCGAAGCGGTGACCTTCCTGTGCTGTCTCAGCATTCACGTCAGTGACATTGTCATGCAAGCATTATGATGATGGATGAGGCATGGTAGGAGCTAATGTTAGCCAAGCCAGATGTGCCACGCGCTGTATCTCTTTCGCTTGTCCTCCCGCGGACCGGCGAGGGCGTGACGGGCTGACCCTCGCTCCGACATGTCATGAAGGTCCATGTGACCGCCCTCGACTCGACGGCGGACCTGAGGCGGGCCGACATGCTCTGTGGTCGGTCACGGGGGAGCCTAGAGGTGATGAGGGCGGAGGTGCGACAGCAGGGCAGCATCGCCCATCCTGTCCTTCTTGTGCCTCGTGCCATCATCATGTTCATTGGTCACGGCCCATCCACATTGAGACGAAGCCGGTCCAGGGTGGCCGCAGTTGGGGATGATGTACATCATACATGTATGAAGGGATGAGCAGACAACATGATGATGATGAGGATGATGATGAGGTGCGAACGAGGGACGTTGCGGTCGGGAGCCACCAACGTGGACAGTGGGGCTAGAGTTTCCACTAGCACCAATGCAGAATCACTGGCAAATGCCACGGTTCGCCACGTGGGATGCCATGCGGCTGTGGCCTCAGGCCTCCCCACCGACCGTGACTTGGACCTGCCACTGATCCCCGTCCGGTGCTGATTGCATGTCGAGTCCCCTATGCGCTACGGAGGCATACGCTCTTCCTGGCCGCTCTCCGCGGTCAAGTGAGAAGCCCCACCCACTCGGGCGTGGTCGCCACCGCCTGTGACCATGAGGGAGACGGCGGAAGAGCGGAAGAGCGGCCGCGGGAGTCGCTATGAAGGTAATAAGAGTCAAGACTGGGCGCTCACTGCACCGCGGCGACAAGCCCAAGTCCGTCCGCTGGCTGTCGTGGCGGCAGCATCGAGGTTCTTCATCGCCGGCAATCATACTCCCGACCTCCGGCACACTACTACTCCTCCTCACAGCCCACATCTCTCCCGCGTGACAGGAAGAAGGACAAGGACCCGCCAAGTCCTTGAGCCGCGGACCTCACCACCTGACCAAGAACATGCCCCATCTCCCCATCCCCTATGACCTGCCCGTCTGCCTCAGGCCATCCTCCTGCCTTCCCATCCGTCTCCCATGATCCATGTGACTCCCGCGGGCCTGCCGCGTCCCAAAGACAGCGTGCGGCGAGTTCTTGCTATACACATCGACAATCATGATGGAACATCAGAGGTCTAGAACCCACGGCCCCAGCTTCCCAGATCCCGCCAGCTAAGCTTTCCCTCGGCCAGCCGGTTCCGCAGCGATTCACACCTCTCCTACATCGCTCCAATCAAAGGACATCAATAGCACCCAACCCAGGGACGCTGGGGAGCCAAGCCTAACCAACGTGACGACGGGAGAGATAGAATACATAGCTAGACAACCTCAACGCACAGACAGGAGAAAACTTCACCAGCAGCGTTCGGGGACACGGGAACGCTCGCGGCGGACGAGTGTCGTCGTCGTCGTCCTCCTCCTCCTCCTCCTCCTCCTGCACACAACGTCGCACGACAGATGCAGGTAAACCATAGAGTTTTTCACCCAAAAAAAAAGCCCGAAAACAGCACCAACGACCAAAGATCGTGCACACCCACACCCAACACCTACCCCCTCGCCCTCCCCCTCACCCTCCAAGCCCTCATCTCCCTCTCCAAACCCCCCTCCCCCTCCCCCTCCC
>JABBMZ010000178.1:0-36959 GCA_013403795.1 Teratosphaeria pseudoeucalypti | reverse complement strand
CAAATATACCTACTAGTTATAACGCTACTACTACTCTAACTTAAAACACGTATTATACTACTTATACTCTAGAGTAGGGTTAGCTACGCGTCTTATATATTTAGAGTAGGCGACACTTATACTTAAGGCTAATATATTAGGCGTAACGCTTGTAGTTGTTAATAAGAAGCTCCTTACTATAAGTATAGTAGCTAGAAAGTATATTAGGAGTAGGTAAAGCGCGTATAGGTATACTAGGAGTAGCTAGCAGAGCGCTAGTAGCGCGCTTAGAACCTTTAGAAGATATTACTAATAATTTAATATAGAAGGAAAAAAGTTAGGAAGGTAGCGTATATAGAGCAAACTTTATACCTATATGCTATCTCTACTATAGAAGCTTCCTATAGGTAGAAGCTCTCTATTATTATAGGTAACCTACGCTAGGACTAATTAGAGGCGTCGAGCATATTTATAGTACGCGTCGCGTAATAATAACAAAGAAGTTATATTACGCGGATTATAACTAAGATATAATTTATAGTACTCTCCTAGTATAGAGAGAGGTTCGTAGAAGGGATAAGCTATCTATAGAGTAGACTATAAAGGGCTAATACTTACTCTATATAAGTAGGGAGTAGTCCGAGTATTAAGACGACTCTTATAGGAGAAGAGGGCAAATAATACTAGATAGTCGAGCTATAGGCTTAGATAGCTAGGCTAGTAAGCTAAGCTACACGTAATATATATATATATATATTATATGCTTCGCTTTATAACTAAACGAAGGTAGTAATTAGTTTCTAACCTTACTCTATTATTAGAGACTAAGGCTCTATACGCTACTATATACCTTTATATTAATAGCCTATTATATACGTTTTTAGTATATTATAGTAATTACTAATTATTAGAGCCTATAGTTCTTAAATAGTACTAAGAGCTAGAATAAGCGAATCGCCTACTAGACTAAAGAGTTCTAAGACTATTATCTAGATATTAAATACTAAAAGAGTACTAAGGCTATTATACCTAATAATATATTAAGAAGGCCGGACTTTATAGAAGATAGTCCTACTAATATTACTTTTATTAAAGCGCTAAAAGAAGAAGTATTAACTACCCTATAGTTTAAGAGGATAGAGGATACTAGCTTTAAGATAGCTATAAAGGCGTATAAGCTAGAGGGCAAGCTACTAGAAGAGTAGTATTTATAAGAACTAGTAGAATAAGAAGCTATAAGCTTTACTATATTACTATTAGAGGAAGATAAAGATAGTCTAGTATTAGTAAAGCTTCTACCTAATAGTAAGAGAGCTATACTATAGCTTAAATTATTATAGAGATTAGACTTTATATAGACAATATATAATAGATATAGTTATTTCGGGTTCCTAGGACTAATAGGCTACTATAAAAGTAGAGCCTAGTAGCTAACTATAAGGTAGGATATTAGGAGGTTTGCTAAGTAGTATCTAGTATATTAGTTAATATAGAATAGCTCTCTAGACAAACTAGAGAAGCTAGAGAGGCTATATATATAAGTAGACTCTAAGCTCTTACTATTTAAGAGATAGGCTATTAATATAGTTAGTCCTATACTAAAAATGCTTAATAGGAATAAGTATATTATTACTACTATTAATATTACTACTAGTTAGCCTATTACTAGAGCGGTCTCTTCTACTAATAATAAGACTATAGCTTGCTTCCTATATAAGGAAATCTATACTTACTATAGAGCGCTAAGAGAGCTTCTTTTAGATAATAGGAGGAACTTCCTATCTAAAGTTGCCGCCTATCTAAATCGATAGTTAAAGCTTAATTACTAGCTAATAACATCCTATTATCTAATAACTAATAGTAAGGTAGTAAACCTAAATAGTATACTTAGTAAGACACTCACTAAAATATATATTAGTATAGATAAGTAGTACTAGGATAGCTTTCTTTATAAAGCGCTATTCTATACTAGATACTAATAGTACGCTATTAGAGGTTTTAGTCCTTTCTTTCTAGTATATAGCTAGTACCTAAGGATTATTAAAGACAAAAATGCGCTTAAGCTAGAGTCTTTAGAAGTCTCTAACTATAAGAAGCGCTTTAGGATTATAAGGTATACCTAGTAGATACTAAATAAGAAGCTTCTAAACTATATAATTGCCTATAAAATAATAGTTTCTATACTTCTAGAATAGGAGTATAAACTAAACTAGAGGGTTAGATTATAAGTATTAGTACGAAACCCGAGTCTAATAAAGCTTAAGCCTAAGTAGTTTAGTCTATTTAAGATTAAGAAGTCCTATTAGCTAGGAATATATACTTTATAGACTCTAGATAGCCGAATTTTAAGGTACTTAGTCTATAGTAACTACTTAATAACAGCTTATTATACTATAGCTTAGTAGTTCTAGAATCGACATCCTAATAGATTATTATAGGCTAGTTAGGATAGGATTCCTTATTTAAATTTGACGCTAGTAATAGAAGAGTTACTATAGGATAAGGAAAATATTCCTAATATTAAGGAGCTTTTAACGCTTTTAGAAGAGTAATAGTTAAAGCTCTAAAGAGAATTACCTATTAAGGATAGTAGCTAATATACTAGAATATATTGTTTCTTAGTAGGAGAGAGTAATACTAAGGTTATAAGTAATAATAAGTTGCTCCTTAGCTATATTACTAAAGCCTAGAAGCAAAAGGCAAAGAAGTAAGTAGCTTTAATAAAGATAACGCTAACTATACTAAATTAGTCTATTTAGTAACTATAGTAGATATCTAGAGAGCTAGATATCTATAATAGCATTATAAACCTAGCTACTATAATAGTAGGAGTTGATAATACCTATAGAGAGGTACCTACTATAGAGTAGTATATAGTAGTTAATAAGCTAGCTAATACTATAATAGAGATATCTCTACTAGAGAGTAATATACTAGCTAGATTAGCTATAGAGAATAAGGTTTAGTAGAATACTAGTTATATAATTACTAACGTAGCTAATATACCTACTATTAGCTATTCTTAAGTAGAACCTAATATAATAGAAGTTAAGGATTCTAATGTAATAGAAGTTAATATCCTAGTAGTAATATAAAGATCTTATAGCGCTTATAGGCTAAGAGAGAAGCTAAAGCGTAGTTAAAGGTAGATAGAAGAAGAGAGTTAGTAACTAAGGTCTTTATTATTTTAGCTAATATATAGTAAGGAGATTAATAGGCCTAAGACTTAACTTATCTATTACTAATCCTAAAAGAAGTACTTCTTTAGAAGCTAGAAATACGAGGATTTACAAACTATAAACTAAACTCTATTATATTCTTAAGATATTAATATAGATATATAGGTATCTACTACCTATATAGCTTCTTAGTATTCTTTATAGTATTATTAAAGTAAGCTATAAAGTAAGTAAGGCTCTAGCGTAGACGCCTTATTATATTAGTATAAGAGTTAGTAGAGTAGTAGTTAAAGTTAAAGATTAATTAGCTATACTAGGAGCTATAGGCCTAGGAAGAGTATACTAGTATCTTAATAGAGTTATAAATACGCTTACTATTAAAGCGTAGAGAACTCTAAGGTTACTAAGTAGTAGTACTCTATCTACTACTATTACTACTACTATAACTACTCTACTAGCTAGATATTAAGATATTAGAGCTAATCGATATAGCCGAGCTCTTATAGGTTACTAGACCTAGTAGAGACTAAGTAGAACTATTATCGAAACTCTTAAATTCCTCTTTATCCTTCTTATTATTATTACTATCTTTCTTAGTAATAGAAGTAGCGCCCTAAGAGATATAATAAGACGTAGTAGTATAAGTACTAAAGTTATAACCTACTATCTAATTATTATATAAGTAGCCTAGATAGTACTATAGAATAATAGATTATTACTATTATTATCCTTAAAGCTAATATAGCTCTTAAAGGAATAAGAACTTAGATTCTTATAATAGCGCGTATATCTAGTATTACCTAGATATAAGCGAGTATCCTTAGTACTAGAAGTAAGAATATAAGGAATATAGTTGCTACTACTATAAGGATTTATTTCTAGGTTATTATTAACTTCTAGCGTATACTCTAGGTAGTATAGACTAGCTATATTCTTATAGTTCTTAGTTAAGAGCTCTATATACTTAGCCTTTAGGCTCTACTTTACGTAGACTAGTTATAGCTACTTATTATAGGTATAGATTATAGTCTTATACTACTTATAGGTTATAGTACTACTTTTAACCTTTATACTAGAGAAGCTATTAAGAGCTATATTAATGTTCTTAGCTAAAGCGACTATCTCTTCGATCTTAGCTTTATACTTAGATAAGCGTATAAAGGCTAGCTTGTTATAGTAGTTATTAGTAGGCTTCTTTAGTAGATTACTACTAGACCTACTATTAGAACTACTACTAATACTACTACTAGCCTTAGAAGAGCTAGAGTAATATATAATAGATACTATCTTTGCTAATAGGAGTTATTAAAGCTAAAGAAGTTCTTAATAAAGGATACTAATAAAGAAGAAGAGTTAGGATACTAATAGAGAGAAGAGTTAGAGGTTAATATAGATATAATAGAGAAGGTTTCTATAGAAGGTCTAGAGTCTTTTATAGACTAACCTTCTAATACTATAAATCTAATAATAGCGCGTACTACCTATTAATATTTATAAGATTAATAGTATACTACCTACTAGTATTTATAAGGTTAATAATATATACTATCTACTAGTATTTATAGGACCTTATAATTAGTATTAAAGCCGCGTTATTAAGTATATAAGCACTATTCTAATCCTAATAGCTAGTCTTTAGAAGCTAGCTACGCTTCTTTTAGGTAGTAGTAGTTTATAAATCTTATTAGATAGACGTATTTAGTACTACTAATATAGATTAGATAGTCTGGATTAAGTATATAGGACTACGTAGTAGTAACTATAATAGTTACGATATAGGCCTATAACTAGCCCCTAATAGTTACTTCCTTTAATTATTTATAATTAGAGCGTTATTAGCTCTATAGAAGTATATAAGCCTTAGTAGAAGAGGATGTAATATCCTTAACTAATAGGGTTAGCGCCTAGTAAGTAACATATAGTAAAAATCGTCTGATGTACATAGACCTATAATTAACACGTTCTATAACCTTGTTATTCACACAAGCTTGTATGACCGCTCACGTAACGTTGTTTCATCCCAAGCGCAGACTTCCATTCTTTGTGGTTCCGCCCAGCGCGGCGGACTTCTCGACATCCTGCATCTCAACACATGGTCGGCATCTCTCTCTCCTGCTGTGCCCTCGCTAATGGTCTCGTGACATGTCGGCGGTCGCCATGCAATCGACCGCTCCGTCCGTGGGACGCTGTGATCCCGGTGCTTCGTCCGCCGACCGCAATGCCAGCACCCACGGTCCAGCCAGGCGAAAGGTCCGCAAAGGCATCAAGAGTTGCTGGGAATGCCGCCGACGCAAGATGAAATGCGTCTATGCTCCACTGTCGACCGGAACCGTTTGTTGCGGCTGTCAGCGACGAGGCTCTGAATGTGTCAGCCAGAAATATGTGGACGCTGCGTCGCCATCGCCACTTGATCAGCCTGCGGTCAACGCGAGCGCCGCGTCCACAGAGTCTGATGTGTCCGATAGTGCGAGAAGAGTCGCGCTGACTCCAACCTCACTGGGCATTACTCCGCCTGTCTCTCCACGTCCGGTTTGTACCGCACCTCATCGATGTGTCATTGCTGAATAACAAAGAGCCCTTCATCTACCTGCAGAGACTGCGACTGTCAGCGAGATCGTATGCTGATCAAGGCATCCAGGGCAATGGAAGTTGCACTGATCATGGTGATCCGCAAGGCTCCCAAAGCGTATATGCTTTTGACACGAATCGTGGCGTCCTTTCGCAGCTGTTGCATTCATCTCTCCCGTTGCGCGCCGATCTGGCGAAGATCTGCGACGAGCGACATCGGCTGCCGGTTGCTGTACTGGCTCACGAGATTCTCACCCTGCCATATGCCACTCTGGAAAAAGATGGATTACCGACTGCAGAAAGTTTCTTGGAGACACCTGCTCCGGATGCGCATCCTGCCTTGATCGCTCAACACATGCTTCAAATAGCCATCTTCTTGCAACATCTATCTCGCCATTCTGGAGGCCTGGAAGGACTCAAAGAACCGCCCGAAACCGCTCGAATGCGTATGGCGAATCTCGTATTCAGTCTCGTCACGGTCAACGAGGAACTAGTTGGCAGCATCGAGGGACTTGCATGTGTGATGATGGAGAGCATGTACCACGTCAATGCAGGGAACCTGCGAAAAAGCTGGGCTGCGGGCCGGAAAGCTATTGGTATAGCGCAGCTCATGGGTTTAGATCGCCCCGAATTCGCCGCTCAGAAGTTTACGTTGGACCCAAGGGCGCGGTATGACGCTCGCTTCATGTGGTTTCGTATTCTCTTCCTGGACGCACAGCTCAGCCTCATGCTTGGCCTGCCACGGAGTCTCCCGGATCGGCATCTGATGGCCAGTGATAGATCTGCGGACGATACAGACACAGGCTACATGGAGCGATTGCACTACATGATGGCGTCGAGGATACTGGAACGTAAAGAGTCTCACAGCTGCTCTCATCGGCTTGAACTGACAGCGACGCTCGACAAGAAACTCAAGAAAGCTGCCGAGAGCGTTCCGAGCAGATGGTGGTCGGCGCCAAAGCTTGAACATGTGGCCTCCACCTCTTCGCACGGCCTATTCTGGGAGACCAGACGTCTGTTCGCTCAAATTCTCCATTACAGCCTCCTCAATCAGCTTCACCTGCCGTATATGCTTTGCACACCGCCAACCGATGGTCAGCATAAGTGTCATTATTCTCGAATGACTTGTATCAATGCCTCACGGGAGATCATCTCCAGATTCATCACATTACGTGCATTCGACCAGATCGCATACAGTTCGAATTGCCGTATTGTGGACTTTCTCGCCCTCATGGCCGCCATGACATTGCTTCTGGCACATTTACATGATACTGGCGATACGTTCTCGCAAGACCTGCTCGCTCATCAATATCAAGCTGATCGCGCTTCAATTGAGCAAGTGCAAGAACACATGGGCCGAGTCAATCAAATCAATTGCGATGCGCTCAGCGGTCAAAGCGCCAATGTGCTGCAGCGGCTTCTCGCTATAGAAGCTGACGCTCAAAGACATCCTTCGGCCCCTAGGAGACAGATAACGGTCCACGAGCCGCTGACTGAAACGTCATCACTGACTCGCTCGCCGCATCATGAGGCCAATGCAGTCTTTCATGTACCGTATTTTGGTGTGCTCAAGGTTCATGACGTGGCGATCTCCTACGTCTCACCACAAAACGAACAGAATGCAAGCCAGTACGCTCCCGGTCTCATGGGGGCCAGCACGCACAGTATGGCCACTGGATGCCTCACTCCTTCGACGTCGAGCAACGTTACAGTCAATACCTCCAATGACATGGCTGTCCCACTGCTCTCCGCTAAGGACTTTTGCCACGGCGTCGTATCGCCGCAGAAAGAGCAAATGTATGACATTCTTGCGACAGGGGAGGACTGGGCGTTCCAAGGCGTTGACATGAACTTCTTTGACAATCTCATCGGCGTTGATAGTCAACAAGATGAGCCTACCGCACATGTCGATCCCAGTAGTCTTGCACCAGACCGCTGGTGCTCAAGCAGTACTTGAAGCTCGATCGCTGCTCAGAGCAGGGCCATGGATCTCCACTTTGAACCGCCACTTTGAACCTGAGGGATTTTGAGCATGAAGATCTGGGGTCGCCATTTTGATCGACTGTGCGCGACGATGTCATTCGTTGGGGTTGAGATTTTCGAGCTCATGATGCAAGCATCTTGTACTGCGGAATGCAATTCGAGTGCCACGTTGTGCGAGTCAAGATCGGGGCTCCGGATGTCACTATTGGCACGAGCATGCCACACCTTCGCACAGCGAGTACCATCATGCTTACCATCACGAACGATAATTGCAAACTTATTGAATCACAAACACCTCGCCGCGTGCTTTCATGATGCTACCAAGACTAGGCTGGATGGAGTTCGTAGGTCATCTACGACTTGCGTGGTCCGAGGACCCGGTACCTGATGGTCAGGCTCTAGTTGGCTTGCATGGACTCCAAGCCCAAGGCCTTCTATGCCGCTGAGGGACTCCTGGGTTCAAAGACAAGCTCAATCCGCTCTGGTTCGCTCAAGAAATACTCCTTTATCTCGGCCACCCAGTGGTCAAAGTCGAAATCCCCGTGGCTGAACCTGATCTGGAAAGCCCACACGAGTCTCGCTATGACCAGTTTGAGCTCTTGCCATGCCAGCGCTCTTCCGCCACACGAATGAGGCCCATAGCCGAAAGGAATCCACGCCCTTGGCTCCTTGACCGATGGACTGTCGGTTTCTGGCGGCTCGTGCTTCATCCATCGTTCCGGGCAAAATGCAGCAGCCTTGCAAAAGTATCTCTCTTGCATCATGAGAACACGCTGACCGACATAGACCTGTGCATACTCCGGAAGCACTTCTCCTGTGGTCAAAACAATACCTCCCTTGGGCACGAGTGCTGGGTTTCCACCTTGGAGCGGCGGGAACATTCGTAGTCCCTCTCTGACAACGCAATCCAGCATTTTCAGGCGACCAACACTGTCAACGTCAAAGCTGCCCTGGCCGTCAAAGGCGAACGCCATCTCGCGAACTAGCTCTTCTTGGATGTCTGGACGTGACCCAAGGGCGGCGAGGATGCATGTCAGTGTGGTACTCACCGAGTGGCCACCCACTGTCAGGATCAGCATCACATGTTGCTTTTGATCCTGGTCAGCAATGATGGAGCCTGTCACCTTGTCGCGGCCTTGTAGACGACGCAGTATATCCCTGCTCGAAGGCTGTAGAGATCGATGCGCGTCAAGAATGCCATCAACTGTTTTGGAAAAGCGTTCACCATCCGCAGGCGTAGGAAGATAGCGAAGGACCTGTTGCACATGACGCATATGTCCAATGACCTGGCATGCTGGTCAGCTCAATGACTCCAGATCTGGCTTTGCAGGAGCGACTTACTGATACAACTCTCAAAAAATCCGGTATCAAGTCTATTGCGCTGCGATCGCCTTGACCGTCTTGCAGACCTGCATCGTAGGAAAACGCAACATCCTGGATCCTGCGTATTCCAAGGATTAGTCACAATTTTATGCTGATTCGATGAGGTAGGAGCTAACATGTCATAGGCCAAATGATCCAGCAGCTGGCCACAGTCTACAGGCGCGCCTGATTTCTCACTCAAGATGCGGACAATTTTGTCCACATGCTTCTGCGAGCGATCTGTAAAATGCAAGATTTCGGGCTTTGAGAAAGAAGTTGCGCTGCAGAAATGCCGTCAGCTCGTCATTCCAAGCCACCCGAAAAGCAGGGACATATTACAGTATGCGCTTCCAAGCGCCATGAGTCTTGTGATCTCTTAGGGTAGCGACATTGTTTCCACCAGGTATGTTGAACACTTGATTGAAGTCCCCACGCAAGTATTTCGGCCCGTAAAGTTTGTCCAGAGCATCCACATCATTAATCGACAAATCGTTAGGTCCAACGCGTATGATGTTGCTGTTGTACTTTTCGTGCAGCGCTTTATGCGTTCTTGAAACCCTGCCAAGCCGGACCTCATTCACGTTCCATAATCCTGTGATGGCTGCAATCCGAGGGCCTGGAAATCGTGCCAGCGGCGAGAGATATAGCCGTCGCGTCGTTGTCAGCAAGGCTGATATCAAGAGAAAGCAGCCATTTGCATGCCCGAGAGATATGAGTAGTGCTGTCAAAGTATCTGCTCGAGCATAGAGATAACAGCACAAAGCTACGTTCGCGAAGATGTAAGGTACAACATAGTGCTCTGTGCGGACTTCCGGCGTCACTGACGCCATGTAGGTCGTCACGACTGAGGCGGTCATGATCATGGGCGTATATGTGAATTCCATGACTGCGATGTATTCGAGCATCGACAAACGACAAGCCGACGGGAGGTTCTCAGAAAGTCGACTTCGAAGGTCTCTTGACAGTAGTATTTCGAGACGCAGCCCAGAATTTTTGGGCCTCATGCCCATAAGATCAATTATGGACGTCGGTTCAGCCATATTTATTATTAGGTGCAGCTGAAAATGAACTCGCTTCAGGCTACAACAGTACGTTTGCGCATGGCATCGGACATGCCCGGCGCCGCATCCCTGCAAAGGGACTGGTAGGGCCGAGTCACGCGTGGCTCATAATGCCAGCGCCAAAGATCGTGAAAAGCTGGGACCGAACGATAGGCATCTGCGTTTCCTACGGCTGAAAGTGTCAGATGGGGCCACTGTAGGCCTCCATGATCCACTGTGCTTACTGTGGAGCTTTATTGACCTCCTAACGCCCCGTTGGTTATGCCAGGGCTGACCATTACCAACGCGAAGCATTACATGCGTTCGGCTTGATTGGATAGATCACTCGCCTGTCTGATGCAACAATCCCTACGATAAGGCAAATCTCCCACATCCGAAAGCTGTTGAATATCTCGGCAAGGTGGCAGTGTCAGCCAGAAGATCCTATGCATGATACCGCTCAGTCTTATCGGTATGCCTGTCTCGAAAAATTCGCATCTCAAATATTGCATGCGTCATACAGTGCCTTCTTATCAAGCTGATGCTGGAGTGGTTTTGGCAAATGCAGCCAGTGGTATGTGCAGCGGGATTGACACGTTGTGCCAATTGGGGACGGCTTCAAGATAGTCCTCTCATCAGTCAGTCAATATCTGATTATCAGTCAATATATGATCAACCATCTTGATGATAGGCCCATGAAGTCAAAGTGATCTGGTCTGCTCGATTGATTCGCGTACTCAGTCAACCCTGATCCCGATGTCAATACGCCAATCAAATGAACATGCCTGGCCGACATGATCGACGTTCATGTCGGCTTGTCGCCACAATCGCCAATTCGTCAGTCTGCCGGTGCGGTGGTTGCTGAAACTGGCTGAACCCAGATAGATGGGCGAAGATTGGCGTTGACGGGCGTGGCGGGATCCTCCTCAACATAATCGCGACAGCAGCCGATAAGCAGCCACTAAGGCCGAGGGCATGTGAATATAACCCTATTGGGTTATTTGCACAGCACCGGTGTGAGCCTTGCAGAAGCTGAATATTGGCGGAGCTTGCCCTAGGCGCCAGAGTCGTCTAGGCCTCCACAAGGATGTTCAGCCTGCGTGGAAGGGCAGTAGGCATGATTGATGCGTCGACGCAGCAATGCCAGTCCTCGCGGATATATTAAGCCGGGAGATTCCTCGTATCCTCGGAGCTGGTCAAAGGTAACTTGTCGATTGCACGCATATTGGGTCGTGCCGCGGAATCCTTTGCAAGTCATTTTCCGTAAATCAAGATGCATGGAGAAGCAGGCCATGAGATGGCACTCAAAGAACCCATCGCTATTGTTGGGACCGGCTGCCGCTTCGCCGGTGACAGCAACTCACCATCGAAGCTGTGGGACCTTTTGCGCAAACCATACGACGTCCGGACGACGATTCCAGCCGATCGCTTTAGTGCCACAGGCTGGTATCACGAAAATGGGTCCTACCATGGCCACAGCAATGTTCGACATGCCTACGTGATGGAGGGCGACCCAAGCCAGTTTGACGCCGAGTTCTTCGGAATCAAGCCGAGTGAGGCAAAGTCTATGGATCCACAGCAGCGGCTACTGATGGAGGTCGTGTTTGAGTCGATTGAAGCAGCAGGGATGACCATTGCTGGGCTCAAAGGCAGTGACACAGCTGTATATGCTGGGTTGATGACCAATGACTATGGGTGAATCATGCCCAGCCAGCAAACATGTACCATGTTGAAAATGAGCTGACCTGTGACACCTTCAGAATGATGCTCACCCGGGATCTTGCGCATGTTCCGACCTATCATGCGACAGGCATTTCTTCTGCAATCGTGTCCAACAGAATCTCTTATTTCTTCGACTGGCATGGACCCTCAATTACAGTGGACACCGGATGCTCTGCGAGTCTTGCTGCTCTGCATTTGGCCGTTCAGTCCCTCAGGAACGGTGAGAGCCGGGTTGTTCTCGCATGCGGGACTAACTTGATTTTGGGGCCTGAGTACTTCGTCATAGAGAGCAAGCTCAAGATGCTTTCACCCGACGGTAGAAGCAAGATGTGGGATCAGGAGGCCAACGGATACGCGCGCGGAGATGGAGTTGCGGCTGTTGTGCTGAAGACTCTCAGCGCCGCGATAGCTGACGGTGATCATATTGAATGCGTCATTCGCGAGACAGGCCTCAACCAAGACGGTGCGACACCTGGCCTTACGATGCCGAGCGCGGCGGCCCAGGAAGCTCTGATCCGCAGCACCTATGCCAAGGCTGGTTTAGATCTCCGCGATCCCAAGGATCGTCCTCAGTACTTCGAGGCGCATGGCACAGGTGAGTAACAGAACCAGTTGCCGACACCAATTCCATGGACAATTTCTGATGGCCGGACGCATTCCCTTTGTAGGTACGCCGGCAGGAGATCCCATCGAGGCAGAAGCCATCAGCAGAGCCTTCTTCCAGGATGAATTGGGCATGAATGGCGAAAGCCCCACGGCACTGCACCAGCCTTTGTACGTGGGCTCCATCAAGACTGTATTGGGTAAGTCTGCTGGGTTGCGGCAGCCATATTGTTTGCAACATGTACTGACCTTGACCCTCTTGCTCGGGCTAGGTCATACCGAAGGGTCCGCTGGCATTGCAGCCATATTGAACGCTTCTCTTGCCTTGCAACACGCCACAGTCCCACCCAACCTCCTTTTCAACAAGCTCAGCGGCAGCGTGGCTCCTTTCTACAAGAACTTGAAGATTGTCACCGATGCCAAACCATGGCCGACGTTGCCTCAAGGACAGGTCCGACGCGCTAGTGTCAATAGTTTCGGTAAGACACGTTTCGAGCCGTTCCCGTCTCCGCGCCTTATTATTGACCTCATTTCATTTAATCCGGAATCCTCGATCCCCGTTGATCTGCAAGCATATTAAATCATCGCTCTTCTCGTGCGGACCAAAGACACGATATGCTAACGTGACCCCTTCGCGACAACGCAGGCTTCGGAGACTTGAGAGCTATGTCCCGCCATCGGCACAGCTTCGAAATAATGCCGTCCCGCCCTGTGGCAGACCGCTCTACACGCCTTTCGTCTTCTCGGCCCCATCCGAACGCGCATTGAGAGCCACCCTCGAGTCCTTCGCGACATACCTGGAGACTCACCCCGATGTTGACCTCAGCGACCTCGCATGGACTCTCCGCGAGAGACGTGCCCAGTTGCCCTACCGGGCTGCATTCAGCGCCAGTGCAGTCAGTGATCTGTTCGCAAAGATCAATGCCCAGCTGCACCAGGATGGTGCGCGAATTGGCGTCAAGGCATTGCCGTTGCCTCGAGATGGCTCCACCCATGCCATTCTTGGGGTCTTCACCGGGCAAGGTGAGTTGCTTTTGGGTAGAAAGTGGTACCGTGTTCCGAGACAGTCACTGACCCATCGCTCTTCAGGTGCTCAGTATGCCCGAATGGGAGCAGAGCTGATTGAACAGTCACCAATGGCCTCATCCATCATTGAAAGTCTCGAGAACGTGCTCAACGAGCTTCCGGAGGCAGATCGTCCGACATGGTCTTTGCGAGCCGAACTTCTGGCCGTGGGCAAAGCGTCGCGACTCCACGAGGCTACCATCTCTCAGCCGCTTTGTACCGCGATTCAAGTCATGGTCGTCGATTTGCTTCAAGCAGCCGGCATCCACTTCAATGCCGTCGTTGGCCATTCATCCGGAGAGATCGCTGCTGTATGATTGTATTTCACCTCTTCCTGCACCAGACCATGCTGATCTATGACAGGCGTACGCTGCTGGATTCCTCACAGCTCGCGAAGCTATATACGTTGCTTACTATCGAGGAATGCATCTCAAGCTGGCGCAGATTCCCAATGGCAAGAATATCAAGGGAGCAATGCTAGCTGCGGGGAGCTGCACCGCCACAATGAGCCAGCTATGCGCCAGTGAATGCTTCAACGGACGCATATCCGTTGCCGCTAGCAATTCTTCCTCTAGTGTTACGATCAGCGGAGACGAGGATGCCATCGGCGAGTTGGAAAGGAGACTTGCCGATGAGAAAGTCTTCCATAGGCGTTTGCGAGTCGACAAAGCGTACCATTCGACACATATGTGGCCTTGTGGCGACCCCTATATCGCCTCGCTCAATGGCTGTGTTCGCGAGCGTCAGACTCAAGACCAGGCAAGACCCTGTTCTTGGTACTCTAGCGTTCACGAAGGATTGGTGGACGGTGCAACTGGCGTATCTCCAAAATACTGGTCAGAGAACATGACAAGTCCTGTCCTCTTTGAGCAAGCATTGACGAGGGTTTGCAAGATGGTCGATTTCGACATGGCTATCGAGATTGGTGCCCATCCAGCACTGCAAGGACCAGCAACCCAAACGATTGGAGAGGTGTACCCTGCCGAGAAAGTCCTCCCGTATTTTGGTACACTCAATCATGGCTCAGTCGCGACGCAAGCATTCTCGTCATTTCTTGGGCAAATGTGGTGTGTCCTTGGATCTGGCGAGATACGCCTCAGCGGTTGCGGAGAGAGCATGTCTTTTAGTGCGGACGGCAAACGAAGTGTGGTGAAGGGCCTCCCTTCGAAAGTATGGGATCACAGTACCAGGCACTGGCATGAGTCTCGCGCTTCCCGACAGCTGAGATTGAGACCCAGTCCCGTCCACCCACTACTGGGTGATGTGACCTCGGACAGCACCTCTCATAATCTCAGTTGGCGGAACTTGTTGCGCGTGAAAGAACTCGAGTGGCTCTCTGGGCATGCCATCCAAGGCCAGACCGTCTTTCCCGCTGCAGGATACATGTGTTCGGCAATCGAAGCTGCCCGCTCGCTTGCTGGAGACGCAGACATTCGCCTGATCGAGCTTTCAGAGCTCACCATCCATCATGCTTTAGTCGTCCCCGATGATGACTCTGGTATTGAAGTTCTCATTGAACTCTCGAGAAAGGAGGACTCCCGAGCTGAACACCTTGAGGCCAAATTCAGCTACTCTGCGGCGATTGGCAACGACGTGGAAACACTGACACTGACAGCAAGTGCGAATCTTACTGTCAAGGTCGGGAATCCGTCAACTACGCTCCTGCCCGGGAATGACACAAATACGAATCTGCCGGATGCAACCAATGTTGACACGGAACATTTCTATTCTGCACTAGCAGAGATGGGGTACAACTTTGGCGGTCCATTTCGCTCGATGACTCAACTTACACGGAAACACCAGAGGTCAGCCAGTCTTGTCAAGACGCAGCTCATTGATTCAGAAGCGGATACTCTGCTCATCCATCCCGCTGAACTGGACGCTGCGTTTCAGGCCATCCTTCTAGCCCGCACCTATCCAGGCGACGAACAACTGCGCACTCTCCACCTTCCCAGCAAGATAGACCTCATGCGGATAAATCCTGCCTCGTGCAAAGCTCGAGGTCCCACAATGACCGCGCCTCTCCCTATAGAAGCGACAATACTGCCAGTAACCCAAGGGCAGGCCGGGCTCGTCGGTGACGTAAACATGCACTCGAGCATCCCATCAAACACTATGGTTCAGATCCAGGGCGCGAAGCTTGTGCCGTTTGGAGGGTCAATTGGAACAGACCGAAGTTTCTTCTCAGCAACGCACTGGATTCGAAGCAGCATCGATGATTCGAGCTTCATCTGTATTACCCAGCATCAGCAAGATGTTATGACACTGATGGAGAGGCTCTCGGTCTTCTATCTGAGACGATTGGAAGCTGGACTTCCTGCTGACCATCCAGCACGCAGCACACGGCCTACGAGTCTATACATTGATCATGCTCGGCGAACTACCGCCCTCGTGGACGATGGCAACCACCGCCTGGGGAACGAGGAGTGGTTGTCCGACACCCTCGATAGCGTGATCGATGCCAGTGTCAACTTCGTCGATGTTCCAGACATTCGTCTCATGCATCTTGTCGGCGAACATATGCCACGAGCGTTGCGGGGAGAGACTACAATGTTCGAGGAGTTCCGAGAGGCCGATTTACTGGGCGAATACTATCAAAATGGCGTCGTGATCCAAGCCTCTGCCTCATGGATTATTGGAGTCATGAAGCAACTTGTCGACCACTTTCCCCACATGCACATCCTTGAGCTAGGTAAGTCTTGCAGCTCCTTGTCTATGGACCGTCTTGCCCTCTTCGTCTGACGCATTAATACGGTGCTGGCTCAGGCGAAGGCGTGAGGTCACGTATCCCTGCTGCGATAGAGGGGTGCTTCTCCACGTACACTTACGCCAACGTGTCTGGCTCTGTCCAGCCGGATGGGACTGCATTCTTCTCACAGTCCAACGACCCGAAGCCAACTCGAACGTTCGACTTTGAGCTTGAACCCTGTAGTCAGAGCTTTGTCCACGGTTCACACGATGTGGTCATTGCATTTTGGACAATGCATGCTACAAGGAACATGTAAGTGAAGACTTCCGTGTAACAAAATCCATCGCTGACCAAGCATGATCAGAGAATCCGCTCTCCGGAACGTACGAAAGCTCTTGAGGCCCGGTGGTCATTTGATTGTCGCCGAGGGCAGCTACACCAAATCTGGATCCGATGGCGGTCTCACAGCGATTTTTGGTACCTTGGCCGGATGGTGGCTAGGTGCCGATCAAGGAAGGACCTCTGCCCCATACTTGTCTGTTCAGCAGTGGGACCGCGAGCTGAGTTCGGCCGGATTCTCTGGTGTTGACAAGAGTTCGCCTGACGAAGTTTCCGATACTTTTGGAACGAGGCTCTTCTTGACACAAGCTGTGGACGAGCAAGTCAACTTCCTAAGAGATCCCCTTGCCTCGTTGACCTCAGGCTCCATGCCGCTCCACAGATTGGTCTTCGTCGGCGGCCTGACACCGCGCAGCTCCCGTCTCATGGACGGCCTCAAGGATATTTTTTCCAAGAGTAGGGCTAGCGTAGCCTCATTCCAGGCTCTGGAGAACGTCGACCACAATACCATCGACCACCAAACCGCCGTCATCAGCCTAGCCGAACTGGACGAACCTGTACTCATAGACATGAATGCAGCCAGTTTTGCAGCTCTCAAGAACACGTTTGGTTCTGGGAAGAAACTTTTCTGGGTTACAAGCGGCCGCTTGGACCGGCAACCACATTCCAATCTCACGCTCGGCTTCAGCCGGACGGCTCAGGTGGAATCGCCAGACCTCGTCGTGCAGCAGGTCGATATTGCTGATGCTCAGTCCATCGAGGTGCACGACCTCGCTCGAGAATTTCTACGCTTTGCTACAACAGTACCGGATCAGGTACTTTGGAACAGGGAGACAGAGATTGCCATTGATGCCAGTGGTCAAGTGCTGGTCCCACGCCTGAAGCCACTCCAGAAGCTCAACGATCAGTACAACGCTTCTTCTCGCAAAATCGAACGATTGGTCCACACAAGCGAATGTGAGGTTGTATTGCAAATGAGTGCAGACTCGACTACCGCTAGGATTGCAGCGCCTAAGCATTTACGGCAATGTGAAGACTTGCTCGAATTGAAAGTCTTGCTCTCCACATCCAGGGCCATTAAGACTCTAGTTGGCCATCAATTTGTGGCACTATGCAGGGACAAGTCGACGTGCAAGACGTACCTCGCCCTGCTTCCGTGTTTGGCGTCCGCTACACAGCTCGCTGCGACCTCAATTGTACCATTCTCAGGCGACACCGTCCGATTCAATCTGGTCGTGGCCAATCTGATCTCCGCTGCACTTTTAAAGCACGTCAACACTAGATCAACGGTGGTTGTTCACAATGCGGAAGAGCCAATTGCCACTGTTCTTAGTACACAGGCTTCGTCTTCGGGGCTGAATCTTGTGTTCACAGCCGAAGCTGCTTCTTTGGCCGCTGTGGGCATCCAGATTATGCCTTACTCGACGCGCCATGACCTTATGACGGTACTTCCGGGTGATGTCAGTCTCTTCGTGGGACTCTCACAATCAGACGACCAAAGAGAATTGAATGAGGCTGCGATGATATCGTGCATGCCTCATCACTGCGACATAGAGTCTGCCGACACACTCTTCGCTTTTGAAGGGTCGCCAAGTGCATCCAGCACCAAAGCTAGTGCTCTCCGAAGTGCTCTCCACGGAATGGATTGCTGTGACACGAAGGTTCCGCGGCGAGTCTGTAGCCATCCCACAGTAATCAACGTTCGCAGCGTCGTTGGCGCTTCTCCGTCCCAGACGCCTCTACAAATCCTGGATTGGACGACTTCGACTGTACTGCCGGTTCTGGTGGAGGATATTCGCTCGCGTTTCAGGCTCGCCGACGACAAGACATACTGGATTATTTGTCTGTCTGCAGCACTGTGCGCTTCTCTTTTTGACTTCATGATTCAACAGGGTGCAAAACACCTTGTATTCTCAAGCCGCCATCCTGCCCTGGATTTGACATGGCTGGACCGTCACCGACGTAACGGGATCCAGATTGAAATCGTTGCATGGTACGTAAAGTGGCAAGCAGCTTTTCCTCGATACTGACACTTTCGCAGCGATGTGGCAGATGAGGAATCCCTGAGAACTGCACATGCAAAGATCTGCGACGGTATGCCTGCCATCGCTGGTGTCATGAATGGCGCTGCCGTGTTCAGGGACAATTCACTCCTCAAAATGTCCCTGGAGGAGTTCAACGACGCTCTTCGACCCAAGGTGTCTGGATCCTCGCATCTAGATCGGCTCTTCTACAATCACCATCTCGATTTCTTTATCCTCACATCATCCATTACTGGTCTCCTTGGCAGTGCAGGACAAGCCAATTATGCTGCAGCGATACCTTCATGTGCGGTCTTGCTGCCCAACGCAGACGGCGTGGTCTTGCTGCGATGGCTATCAATCTTGGAGCCATTGCAGGCATTGGATTACTGGAAAGAGAGGACAAGAAAGTCTTGGAGTCTATCATGCAAAGACTTTCCCTTATGCCCGTGTCAGAAGCCGACTTCCACGATACTTTTGCTGCAGCCGTTGAGGCCGGAAGACCCGACTTCGTTTCGTGCGATGCTGAGCTCACGACGGCCCTTCGTACAGTCGCAATCGACGATGCGAGTGCCCCGGGGTTCTATTTGGCGCCAATGTTCTCGCATTTCCGAGTGAAGTCCGACCAGAAACAGGAGAAAGGCTCAAAAGCCAAATCGACTCATGAGAAGCTCGCAGCTTGTGAGACGAGAGAAGACGTAATGTCAATCGTACGAGGTGAGCATGCTGTCCGAGTCTCTGGAACGTCAGAATACAAGTCTGACCCTTGCAGGGGCCTTCTCGCACGAGATGCGCAAAGCGCTGCAGACCAACATCGCAGACGATGAACTGATGGAACTGCGAAGTACTGACCTAGGCATCGACTCACTTGTGTCCATCGATCTGCGGACGTGGTTCACAAAGACACTCAAAGTGAATATGCCAGTTTTGAAGATTATGAGCAACGATCCTCTGTCCCACTTGGTTGCTTTCGCTGTTGAGCACATTCCCCCGGAGCTATTGCCAATGCTGTCGGATGGACAGGCATCTGAGGCAGTGGGCAACGGAAATCTTGAAGCAACGCTTGACTGGGACGCCGAGACTGCTCCACCAGCCGACTTTGCTGAGTTTCCCAGCAAATCCTTCGCAATGCCACCACCGAAGAAGAAATCAATGACCGTCGTTCTAACTGGAGCCACCGGCTTGCTTGGCCACCACATCCTGACCACGCTACTGGAGCAGCCAGAGGTTATCAAAGTGCATTGCTTAGCTGTGCGGCGCCTTGAAGAGAGACTGCGCAAAGGTGATCTTCTGATTGATGACCGGGTGGTGCACCACGCTGGTGAATTACACGAGGCTCGATTGGGGCTTTCTGAGGAAACGGCAGCCAGAATCTTCGAGAATGCTGACGCTGTTATTCACAATGGTGCCGACACATCTCACCTCAAGTCATACTTCGATCTCAAGCCCTCGAATGTCGAATCGACGGTCGAGCTACTACGGCTGTGTCTGCCCCGCAGGATTCCAATGCACTTCGTATCCTCTAACGCAGTCGGTCGGTATTCAAATAAAGAATGCATCGGCGAGGTCGCCATCTACTCGCCTGGTGCGCCTCAACCACCGACTGATGGTTCCTCGGGATATCGGTCTACGAAATGGGCAGCCGAGACCTTGCTCGAGCGTGTGCGCAAGGTCGTTGACCTGCCCATCTGGATCCATCGTCCGTCGACAATTATCCGCACCGGCAAGGACGCCGAAGGACAAGCGGCCCAGCTAGACTGGATGAATGTGCTGATCTGGTACATGGACAAATTGACCGCAGTGCCTAAGCTCAACCACGGCACTGGCTTCCTCGACCTCGTGCATTCACGAACTGTTTGCACGGGCATCGTCTCGCATGTGATGCAGGATAACCCTGCTCTCGACGCCGACAGCAAGCAGCAGATCACGTATGTGCATCATATGGCCGACTTGCTACTACCGCTCGCCAAATTGGAGGACTTCAGCAAGGATTCTGGTCGCGTGTTTCGACAGCTATCGAGAGAGGAGTGGATCTCGGAAGCTGTCGCGGCCGGTATGCATCCTGCGGTTGTGGTGCTGTTGGAGATGATGGATGCGCCTGACCTGAAAGGGCCACCGATGTTTGTGAAGGGGCCAGGCTCTCCATCGGAGCCCATGTCGAGTTGAACAATTATCCCAATCCTCGTCGGGGAATCATGTCTATAAGTGCCGGCACCTACGAAGGGCTTTGCAACCTATCAGAGTCATCATCTACCTGCACAACTAGTTCTGCCTCAGGCCTCTTCTTAAGGATCTCTCGATCTCCCAACACAGTATTGTTTTCCGCTCGTATCTATACGCACAAAATGACGTAAATACCCTTTCGCGGGACCATGAGCTTACGCATCGGGACAAGCCTTTGAGGAGTCCGTTGCGCAGAGCCAGGATATGCAAGCTCTGTAGAGTGCGTTCGATATCAGGACAGCCTGGGACGCGGTCCTCGCCCTTTGTTCGCGCCTCATTCCACGATCGATCGAACAACTTCGAACGGAGTATCAGTGCAGCTCTTCACGGGATGATCTATTACTGGTCTCGAAGGGGATGGACATATCGGGTTCATCCAATAGTGGCGAGATTGTCAGCCTGGGTGTTCCTTAAGGTGAATTGCCCTCTGTTGAACATATAACATGCCAGTGGGAAATTGCCGTTCTGATCAATCTCACCCGCAGATGCTCGGTCTGCCGCTGCCGCCTAGCGTGGGACTTGATGAAGGCAACGGCCATCTGATGTTATGGGGATCTTTGTGTGGGCGGAGCACGTTGATATGTATCTCGTGCTGATGCGTCTTTCCAGACATTAGTGAACGCTTCGAAAGCGATCGTCAGCGGAGAACTCTGCTCCCGGACGGTTGATGCATACTATCGAACTAATGATGCCAAATGGTGACAGAAGAGCTGAAGCCCGAAAGGTCGACTAATGAGGCTAAAAGCTCGCTGTTGTACGAAGGCGGGGAAGCTGGGGAAAAAGAGGCTGAATCAAGAACAAGGACCTTGGCAGGAAGCAGCACGAGCCGGGTTTCAAACTGCCTGAGATCCCCGAGTACCCGACTGACATAATTTTTGTGCAGCTCGTGTAATCATTCAGCCCTCATTTATTCCGCGTGGTACATCCTGTCTAGCAGCAATCCTACATGACTCGGGCCTGAAAGTACGGATATAAATACAAGGCTTCTGCCGACTGGTCCAGTACGTTATGGTGGACTTTTCTCTCATAAAGTACATCAGGTCTTTTTAAACACACCACGGTCCACGTCACTAGATCCCCACAAGATAGCCAGGACCAATATTTATCGTCAAAATGAAACTTTTCTTCGGCTTGGTCATGCTAGCGGCCACTGCTATTGCCGCTGCCACGTAATAACTCCCACATCACTCTCCGGACCTCGTTCTCCGACTGACGTTGCACGGTATAGAGACTCCCGACGCCACCACTGCATCTCGGTCGACGAAAAGAATCTCCAAGGCTCCGACTCCATCACGGAGAAATTCACGCAGGACGCCTGCGCGGCATCGGGCGGCAAGTTGAATTCGCGCAAGGGCATTCAGATGTGCTGTCTGACGCCTCGACCGACGGAATTCACGAATGCTTGTGAAAAGTATCGGGCTGTTGATTTTGACAATGCGAAATTGCATGGCGAGGACTTTCCATGCGAGTGTCCGGGAACACCGAGGAGCGCTTGCTGAGGCTCAGATTTCGGGATTCGGACAAGGTGCCGCTCGTAATGCGGTGCTTGGAAGTGGTGGCGGTAGTGGTGGTGGTGGTGGTGCAGACGTGCACACTTTCGCATCTCCGAAGGTCGCCTGAAGGCATGGGTCTCGTTACACTATCACCTGATCGGATATAGTTTGGCTGCCTTACTACGAGCCGCAAACCGGTTAGAACCATGTTTTTGAGATCATCGAGACCATCGAATGTGGTACACAATGGAACAGTTGAGAAGATTCTCGATACCGCTCATGCTTCTGTCGTCAGCCTCGATAGGTCCTGGTCACAATTGCAGGGCGTGTTATTGAAGTCATCTTGTCCGTCGAAGTGAGACCATCAGAATGTGGCTGTCGTAACCTAGTGTGGGATAAATGCACTCATGTCCTTTTGACGCTGCTCATCTCTGTCTGCAGCCTGCTCCTAGGACCTCGTCCGTCAGACATACTCAAGACGACCATACGCTTGCGAGACTGATTCGCTACTGCGTATTGGACGGTAGTCTCGTCGAAGTCATCGGGATACTTTGGGTAGTCTGCGCATATTGTCAGCCTCTAGAACTTCTCCTCGTGAATTCGTATCCGTCACGAGTGCTGGCTTGTACTTACCGTATTCGCAGACCTTGGCGTTCATTCCACATTTGACGCCTGTGGCACCCTTGTCCAGACTTGGCTCCTTGCCAGAGCAATCTTCTCCTTTGAAGATCTCCGCCATATCCTCCACTATCTTGTTGTCCCAAATAAAGTTGATAAGCTCGGTGTAGTTCTGTACCGCACTCCTGGGATTGTGAAACGCATAGGTGGCGTTGGTCGCAGTGTCGTACCAGAAGTTATAGCAGTTTCCAGCTGGGCCAAAGCCGGGACATTTGATTTGTTTTCTCACGGCGTCGAAATACCTTGGATCTGTGTTCGGCGATTTAGCAATCACGACACCGTTCGCTCTCATGGCTTCGGAAAGCCTGGTATCGGAGTTAGCTTTGGCAGGAGTTTCGACGGAGACTGCAGACATGTCGTACGTAGAATTGTTGGTGGTTCATATACTCGGTATCCTTGGTCTCCGGTGAAGTACAGGTTTCGCTGGTGATCAAGTTACGCCCAGTGTAACCCTATAACTTAAAGCTTTAGCATTCACCAAGAGAATCATCAGCGCTGACGGTCGTTTTACTCACACTCCAAGACAAGTAAGCCTGAGCGAAACCCTTGCCCGCCACACCGGCCTCTGTGCCGTTCTCTGCTACCCATTCTCTGATATAGCCGGTCATGTTGAGGTAGTCCCAGCATTTCATTTGGAGCCCATCACGAGAACTCGGCGAGCAGTCCAGTTCGCAGCCTTCGCCCCTATTGAAGCACGCATGCTGTGGCTCTATGAATGTAGCTGTCGCTCTTGATGCCAGCGAGAGTGTTAGGATCGCTGGAAACCACATGTTGAACCGGAAGTAGACAAAAGGAAAATTTGATCTGGTTGAAAATCTCTGAACCGACAAGTCTTGATGAACTTATATGCAGATCCTGCTGAACGAAAAGTGCTCCAGTCTGTCGCCTATGGTCACATGCAAATCAAAGCCATGCGAGACTGACATAGGCTCGCCATGTGGGCTTGAATAGCGTCTGGCACAATGGGCTTTGGACTGGGCTCAACTGATGGTCTGGTGGACAGCGCAGGTCCGGGAACTAGAGCCCACGACTGTCACAGCAATGCGCAGGATCGCAGCCATGAGATGCTGTGTCTCAGGCCAGCGCGACGAAGGATGTGCGAACGATCTGCTTGTTGAAGTCCAATTTCATCCCTCCTGACTCTTCCGAGGCTTACTTGTATAAGGATGTGCTGTCTCAATCGAGCTTTGCTGGTCACGCTGGACGTCGGCCATCTCCGCCGCATCCTTCGCGGCTCCTTGCTTGCAGCAGCGAGTGAGAGGGCGTTTGCAGCGGTTTGCTTCGCCGCCCACTACTGACCAGTGCTTCGCAAGAGCGCAGATAAGTGGTGGAGGTGGAGGACAACGCGATCAGGAGTAGCCTTTGGCATTAGTCTTTCCACGCACCTCGCTGTCCATGCTGCTGGTGCGCATGACCAGGAATAGTCGGTCCACCACGGTCTTGCGTCTATCGAGCGCCAGGAAAGTTATAATTGTGTGATGACTCGTGACCGGCTTCCTGTTTGTTTCAGACGGGACGTTTGGACTTGGAAGTCCCCTCTTGCTATCTGCAACTGAAACAAAGTGGAGGTAGTAGGTGGGGCCCCGGGCCAAGATGAGGAGGATCCGAGGCTAGTAGCATCGAGCCTTAAGAACGGCCTGACACTACTAGCAAGAGCAAGGATTCAAGAACTTCACATCCCTCTGGAAAAGGAACTACGCGTGCGGCGGTCTATCTTCCATAGCTTCAGAAGCGCCGGATCCTTCTCTGGTAGAATTGGACGCCAGGCTGCAAAACGGCGGCATGCCTTTGCTATCCCGAGCACTGGCTTCTCATCAATTCGTTGTCAGCCTCGTATCTGCTCACAATACGACGATGCGGGCTGGTTTGTACACCAGATCATGTTCGCATGCACTTACCGCGCGCCTGAGTAGGGGACTCGATTGGGGATCCAGTCGAGTCGAGTTTGAACAATAATGATGGCGGCATGGACCCTCTTTGTCTCCTCAGCCCATGGCGGTGCGTGCTGGCCAGACTGTTAACTACCACCGCCAGTTTTTGGTCATCCCGTACGTGCCACATAATGCGACCGCATGCCGCTGCAGCTCCGCGACGAGACAAGCGATGTCTGGCGGGGCATACTGGGTGCTGAACATCTCTCTCTCTCTCAGCTCTTTTCCACGGATCAACACGCAGAGCTCGAGTCGACGACAAATAGTACGCAGAGCTAGTGTATTAGCAACAGCTACGAGCAATTGTCCAGGATCTCCGCGAGTCCCTCGATGCGCTTGCCCCCTGAGGCTCTTGCCGACTAAAAGCCAACAAGGTACCCAAATATCCTCAAGATTGCAGTTTCAACACGCAGGGCCTGTGTTGCTTTTCTCGAAGGTGTGCATGGATGGCGTGCACGCGCGATCTCCCGGGTTCCATTTCACGGCCAGTTTACCTTAGTCATGGCTTGGATCAAACCGCATTTGCCAACAATGCTCTTATTGTCGAAGCCACACTACACGTCAAGACGGACCCGCAGGGTTACACCAGTCTCGATCCGCAATGTCCAACGACGACGGCGAGAATAATGAGCCTGGACAGTACCCCAGTCATTTTCGTATCCATGTGCCTGGATGCCGTCGAGGAATAGATTGCTTGTGTGATTTCGGCCAGGCTGTTCCGCCGTTGGTAGGCCTTTTCTTTCCAGCTGTGATACAAGGATTGAGCTTTGCGCGTGTGGGTCTGAGCTCGCTCTTGGCCGTCACCGCGTCAGCCACGTCTTTGGTATCATCATTATACCTCGGCGACGCGCGCCCAGTTGCCACGAGTGCCATGGATGCACGATTTCTATGCTTCATATTCGCAATTACCCTCACGTACGCGGCCGTTGTAGCACATCACCCACACGGACCGGCGAAGACCGTAGACGCCACCACATCGGCTGCTGTCGCATCTGCAGACAGGAATCACCTAGACGCAGCTTCAGAGCAGGACACCGATCCTCGCGCGAATGTTGAGCTCTCTGCACGCATATATGCTCTGCTACCTCTAGCTGGCGCAACTGCAAACGATCATTACGACCAAGTCCTTCACGCACCTCGCAAACGATCAGATGCCAGCAGTGTCCGCAAGTCCAATGGACCTGCCATGAAGATAATGATTGTCGGAGACTCGATGTCACAGGGCGGCCAGGGCGATTGGTGACAACCCTTCCTCGGCCCTCAACTGAATGGTTGTGAATGCTGACAATCTCTGCCAGGACGTGGCGGTATCGGATATGGAAATGGTTCCGCAGCCAACACGTGCCGGTTGATTTCGTCGGTCCGTATAATGCGACAAGATCTGTCTCTGCCGCTTCGCCTCCAAAGCCACCGCCACTATATGGCCATGGGCCCGCTGACGAAGAATTGCTCGACGGTACTTATGCAGCTGGTGTCTCACCTGACTTTGACCATGATCACTTTGCCCGATGGGGTCAGCCCGCTACTCACGCCAAGTATCAAATTGGCAAATTTGTCACAATCCATAAGCCAGAGCTTCTGCTTGTTATGCTTGGTTTCAACGACCTAGGTTGGAATTACAGTGATGTCGGAGGTACCCTGTCCAGCATCAAACAACTCGTTGACGAAGCCCGAGCTGCTCGGCCTGATATCAAGATTGCTTTGGCCAATATTCCACAGCGTAAACTCACGCCTGAGCGCCAAGACATGCCAAATAAGACGGCTGAGTATAATGCTCTTCTTGCAAACGCTGTACCCGAATGGACTACTGCCCATTCTCCAATCTTCAGGGTAAGTCATGACGGCCAGTGGGCATTGTGGAGGTAATCTTGACTGACCTACGCTTTGTATTCCGAAGGTTCCACTGCAAGAGACATATCCTTGCGCGCCTGCAAACTGCCCCGGAGGCTATGATGGCCTTCATCCAAATGAGCGTGGGGAGTTCCACATTGCCAGAGCCTTCACTTTGACTCTTGTCAAAGACTTCAAAATCGGCAAATCACCTCTGAAAATTCCTAGATTCATTCGCGCGCGGTCAATGCCGATGCCTTCCAACTTCCACATACACAGCAGTCCCTCTGGCGTGACAGCAATCTGGGACCGCGTTCAGAACGCGTACGAGTACGAGGTCAGGATCAGGCTGAATGGTGAGCCCAAACCTCAAGCCAAGGTTATCAGCGTTCCCGCAAACCGATGGGATTCCGAATGGGCTGAAGATGGGTGGAAGTATGAGGTGCAGATCCGGGCCAAGGCAGGAGATCACAGGCATAGCAAGTGGACGTCTCCAAAGACCGCTATCTCACGTCCGCAGACGGCACCGCCTCCCGTCAACGTCACGCTTAAGTCGATGGCCAACAGCTTCCAAGTGACTTGGGACCCACCATCAGGACTGTACACAGACTCGATCATTGAGTACAACGTTCTCTATCTGGATTGCGATGTAAATAGGACATCATTTACTAGCGCCGCGTTCTCGAGCTCGCCTGCTACAATCGTGTATCTTACGACCGGCCATCGCTATCTTGTAGCGATATCGACATGGAACGAAAACGGTGCAGGATTTCCGGAGCTTCTCGGTACTATTATAATAGGAGAGACTTCGGAGTCGGTCGAGCGTTCTAATATACTCAACGCCCGAGATAAAAGAATCTATCGGAGGGAGCATTATCTAGACCAACTTAGCGCTTGTAATAAAATATAATTATAGATATCTAGAGCCCTAAATAATTTCTAAGATTTATAAGAAACTAGTAGAATTAGATTAAATATTTTATAAATTCTAGGTAAATAAGTAAATCTAGTTTATCTAAGTAAGTCGAAATTTCTATTAACTTATTAATAGAAAATAATATAGATAAAAATAATAAGAATCTAGCTCCTATAATTTAAGTCTACTCTTAAATTTTAATAATAGATAAATAGACATAGTCTATAATAATATATATAATAAAGATCTTATTAAAATATAATAAGTACTTGTATACTAGTTATACTAAGTTAGGAGGACTTAAGTTAGATAGAGTTATAAGTTAGATCCCTTCTAACTTAGTTTAGAGGTTAAGTAATATTTTAGCTAATTAGAAGAGAGAAGGTTCCTTCTTCTCTATATATAATAATTATTAGATATTATACTAATACCTATCTTAATACATTCCTTCTATAGCTACTTCCTATATATAAATCTATTACCTAAATTAAGTATAGGATCTTAATATAATAGATTATAAGCCTAGGTTTTACTTATAGCTAGGAGAAGAATTTATTAGAAGAGTGTACTTAATTTACTAGATAATTAAGAGTAGACTAGAAGCTGCTACTATACTATATAGAAAGACTAGAGTCTATTATATAGACTCTTAAGATATAGATAAGGCGTAAAAGAGCCTAGGAACTACTAAGATATAGTTAAAAGTTCGTAGTAATCTTCTAAAGCTATATTAGAAATTCGATATAATACTTTATTTATCTATTTATATTCTTTTATTCGTTTATAATTATTCCTTATTATAGATTCTACTAAGGATCGAAAAAAGGTTCCTATTCTTACTTAAGAGAACTATAAATTCTAGTTTAGATAGATATTCTATCTTCTCTTATTAAAAAAAAGTTATATAGCTACTAGACTAGAGGGTACTAATTCTAGCGAGTCTAATAATAGCAATTATAAATAGCGAGGTCCTAGTAGTTAGAGTAGTTAGAGTCGAAGCTACTAGATAGATAATATAATTACTATTTATTCTAGCTAGTTATTACAAATTACTACGTAAGGTCGCTACAACTAACTAGTTAGTAGTTATAGAGGCATAGCCTAGGCGAAGTACGTCTTGCTACTTTAGCTATAAGAAAGGTATATTAGTATCTCGCTCTCTTATAAGTAAGATAGTAAGAAGTCTTACGCTCTTATAAGTAAGAAAGTAAGAAGACATTATATATAGAAATATAGGATAGACTTATTTAGACTATATTTAACTTATATTAGTAATCGACTGATTAGAATCGACTATCTATTAAACTCTTATTATTTATTACTTTATATTAGTATCTACTCCTTCGTTATATACTTATCTAAAGAAGCTACTAACGCTTACCTATTTAGGCTATTATATACTTTAGTATATATAACCTACTAGTTAGTTGTTAATACTTTAAACACCCTTAAGTATAAGTTCTATATTAAGGAACGCTTTAAAGACTCTAGCCTTAAGTAATACTAGAAGATTAATATAAGTAAGGACTACTAGAGAAGACTCTACTATAAAGGTTACTAAACTAGACCTCTACTATAGAGATCGAGTTAAGCTTAAGGACTAGCTAAACTAGATATAGTTATACTTCTTATTTAATAATATTATATAGAACAAAACCTTATTTACTACTATGTATATACGTAGTAATACTTAGAAATAGATTAAATCCTACCTTACTAAGTACCTAGGTAATAGTACTAACAAAAAAGGACTTTTTAGAAACTTTAATAAATTTAAGGAAGAACTTAATAGGATCTATAGAGTTTATAATAACAAGGAATCTTTAACTAGGGTTATTTAGTATATAGTTTAGAAGACGTTAGTATCTAACTATACTACTAAGTTTAAGTAATATACCTAAGTTACTAAATAGGACAATAACGCCTTAATAGTTATATTTCGACATAGCTTAAAGAATAATATAAAGGACAAACTATCGAATTAAGGAGGTTTCGATATAATATATATAGGTCTTTATAGCGTAGATAGAAGTTACTCTATAAGGAGACTATAGGATAGAAACTAATATATTAATTATATTATACTATTTATAGGTTATATCTACTCTATAGCTATATCTCTATATAAGTTAGGTAATTAGTACTATATAACTCTAGGAACAAGTATAGCTCTCTAAAGGGCTAATTAGACTACACTTTCTAATACTCCTACTTAGGCTTATTAGTCCTTATATCTTCCTATTATTAGTATAGCTAAAGCTACCTTATAAACTCTTAAAACTATAGCCTAGTCTTTATCTTTATTAGACTATTAGTAACTATCTCTTTTATTAGAACATACTCTACTATAATCTTTCTTTACTACTATAGTTTCCTAATAAAGTTATATACTATATTAATATGTTTTAACCTTTTATAGATATAGGCATCCTTAACTAGAGTTAGAGCTACTTAATTGTTACCTATAATTTAGACTAGCCTAAATTCCCTTACTATATTAGAGTTAGTCTTAACTAATAGTTAAAAGGAGTAGTCTCCTACTAGCTCTATATAGTCTATTTCTCTAAGAGCGGCTAGGAATTATAATTACTTTATATATATATTTATAGCTATATACTTAGCTTCTATTATTAATATTACTATAGACTTTTATTTCTTACTTATCTACAAAACTAGCGATCTATATAGGAAGAAGATACTTCTAAGGATTAAGACTCTATCTGCCTTATCTATAGTATAGTCTAAGTCTAAGTACCTAATAAGTTTTCCTCCGCCCCTCCTAAATATAAGTCCTAAGTATTAGAATAATCTTAGGTATCTTAAAAGTTTCTTCTATACCTATAGATATAACTTAGTTAGGTCTAAAACGTACAAGCTTAGTCTTCCTATTATAAAGGCAATATCTAGTCTTATTATAACTATTAGCTATATCTAGGTACTATTTACGCGTTAGTACTCTTCCTTATTATATCTCTTATCCTTAAGCTTTAATAGCTTTAAAGACTTATAGCTATCTATTAGTAAGAGTATAGAATATGCTATTTCCTTTACTATATTTATTTTACTTAAGCTCTCTTAAATAAAGTGTTCTTAATTAAATTTTAGAGTACTATTCTTTCTATCTCTTATAATCCTTATCCTAAGGATCTTGTCTAGTTTACTAAGGTCTTTAATTCTAAACACTTTTCTTAGTTCCTTCTTAAACTACTAAATATCTACTAGGTATAGTACTATAATAGGTATATTATCTATATAGATAAGGATTATAATATTCCTTTCCCTATATATAAGTAGGTATAGATCTATATCTAACTATTAGAAATCTATCTGCCCTAACTTTAAGACGTATAGTTTGTTCTAGTCTCTCGCTACTTCCTTTAGTCTATATAAGCTTCTTAGAATCTTAAGGACTATATTAGGTAGGTTCTCTACCTCTAGTAGTAGAAATATAAAGATATCTTCTTATAGAGTACTCTCTATAAATATATTATTTATATCTACTTAGTATAATTCTAGATCCTTCTTATAAAGAGCTGCTATAAATATCCTTATAGTATTATACCTTACTATTAGTACAAAGGTCTTCTAGAAGTTAATCCTAAATTTCTAAGAGAAATCTCTTATAATAAGTCTTACCTTAAACCTATCTATTATCCTACTAATTAGTCTCTTAACGTTAAATACCTACTTAGAAGTAACTAGGTTTGCTCCTTTTAAAGGAGTAACTAGTATCTAGGTATTATTACTTTCTAGTATAGAAAGCTCCTTCTAGATAGCTTCTTTCTATAGGTATTCCTATTTAGGATCCTCTACTACCTACTTATATGTTTTTAGGATTAGTACCTCCTACTTATATAAGATAATTAGCGCTATTACTATAAAAGTAGTCTCTTTAATATCCTTAAGTAACTTATTAACCTAGGTTAGGCTAGGGTCTAGGTCTATTATTATACTAAGGAATGTCTTATAATATTTAGATTTAGGCAGGTTATTATCTAACTCTCTTCCTCTCTTCTATAGTATAGAGGGTGTAACTATACTATATAGTTTTAGTTCTAGTCTACACTCTTTATCTAAAATAAACCTTTGCTTCTTTTGTCCTTATCTCTCTAGCTAGATCTTTAATATTTCCTCTTCTTAATCCTTCTAAGGATTAAGATCTTACTCTTAGGCTAGTTCCCTATTTTCTTCCTCTTCTAGATTATATATCTTCTAGTACTTATCTTTATTCTTTAGTAGAGGTAGAATTTATATAATAGGTTGACTTAAAAGTTAGAGCCTATAGTCTTTAAGCTCTTCCTATTTCTTTAATAGCCTCCCTACTAGGTTCCTTACTAGAGCTCTACTATTTTAATTAAGCTTAGAAACATTTAATTCTATATCTCCTCCTTTCTTATTCTTAAACTAGATAGTAGTACTATATATTCTAATTACCCTTATATTAGGTTCCTAGAATAGCTATATCTTTAATATATTAGGAACATACCTAGTAAAGATAACATCCTTGCCTCTATTTATAAGCTTGTCTAATCTTGTTCCTAATAGATAAGACCTAGAATCTATATATATAATAGCTTTATATCCCTAGATCTTAAAATATAATACTAATAGCTTATTATCTATAAAAGCCTCTTCTAGGGAGACTTTAAAGCTATTAATCTCTAGTCTATTTAGTAAAGCATTTCTTATAACTATATATATCTTAAGTACCTCTAGCTAGAACTTAATAGGCATATTACTATCCTTAAGTATTACTCTTATATATTCTTCTAAGGTCTAAATTAATCTTTCTATAACTCTATTCTAAATTAAGTTATATGCCTCTATTATATAGTATAAGATCCTAAACTCTTTCTCCTATTGTTTTGAGATCCTACACTTAATACTAGGCAATAGATTTATATAATAGAAGTAGCTATAGGAGGAATATATTATTAGGTATATATTAGAAGGTAAATAAACGTATTAGGTTAGAGAAGAGAAGAAGGAATCTTCTCTTCTCTCTCTCCTAGAAATACTCCTACTAAGGCTAAGCTTATAGGGTTTAGTTAGAGTACTCCTAAGTTATAAACTAGTATAACTCTCTCTACTCTAACTTAATATTCCTAGTATATAACTACCTATTACTTTTTAATACTCCTACTTAGGTATATACTACTACCTATAGTTTCTACTAATCCTAGGCTACTCCTACTAGCTTCTAACCTCTAGTCTAGAGCCTTATAAGCTTCGTCCTTATAGGAGAGGGTAATAAATTAGAGTGTGTTTACCTTCTTATATAAGAGCAATCTATATATAAAGAGGGGGGTCGTAAATTAGAAGATGTTTGTTATTTATATATGTTAGTTTGCTAGTTTATATAAATGCTCTACTTTTATAGGCAGCTCCGGCTTCGTATAAAGGGCAATCTATATATAAAGGGGGGTTATAAATTAGAGGATGTTTATTTATATATGTTAGTTTACTAGTTTATATAAATGCTCTGCTTTTATAGATAGTCCTAGCTTCGTATAAAGTCTTCCTCTTACCCCTCCTCTACTAATATAACCTCTCTAATATCTTAATATACTATTATAGCAGGATATTCCGCCAATTCTATTAGATAATACTTTATTTAGTAATAAGCTTGCTTAGCTTATAGCCCTTAGGTATGTCTTTCTATTATATTATCCCTCTAATTATAGCTAACTATTCTCTTAGCTCTAATAGTATAAGGCACCTAACTCTTAGTTATATATAGCTCTAGGTATATATCTAATTTCTTCGCGAGGCGTATAACTCTAGTTGCTTTAACTAAGTCCTACCCTCCTTTAAGGGTAACGCGACCTAATTCTATATTACTTATTAGAGTATAACCTTCCCTTATAACCTAGGTCTATAGGAATATAACCTAAATACCCTAACTAGTACTATACTAATTACTACTAGCTTTGCGATAGCTAGTATTACCTAGAGCGTAAATTATCTTTAGTATATTATAAAGTTAGAGGGATACTACGTAGGTCTATATAGCTAGTACTACTCTAACTCTAGAAATCTAATATCGGACAGTCGAGCTATAGGCTTAGATAGCTAGGCTAGCAAGCTAAGCCGCACGTAACGTACGTATATATATATTATACGCTTCGCTTCGTAACCGAACGAAGGTAGTAATTAGTTTCTAACCTTACTCTATTATTAGAGACTAAGGCTCTATATACTACTATATACCTCTATATCGATAGCCTATTATATATGTTCTTAATTCTAATTACTCTACTCTAGTTATAGCCTATAGAGTACTTATAATAACTAGTATCCTCCCTTCTAGCTAAGTAGGCTCTACGCCTACTTATATATAGCGCTAACGCGACGCGGAGGCTAGAGGCAACTAGCTCGAAGTAAGGGAGATAGTCGATAAGAAGATAGCTCGTCTTAAGTAAAAGTAGGTAGTACTAGATAAGAAGTAATGCCTTTATAACCTCTAAGTAGACGTAGCGTATTATAAGCGCCTATAGGTAGTAGGTTTCTAGGCTATAGAGGTAGCGACTATATTATCTACGTAGTTAGCTAACTTACCTACTATACCTACGCGTAGCTAAAATAGTCTACGCCTCAAACCTTTATCGAAGTTCTCTAGTAAGACGCTAAAGGAAGTAAGAACCTTTATCCGCTATTTAGAGAAGGTATTTATATTATTAGGCTAGGCCTATAGTAATACGTATACGTAGATTATATACGCGAGTATATTTCTTAAAGGAGATACCTTAGAGATCTAGTATAATAAGTATAAGGTCTCGAACCTAGCGCCGGACTATATCTAGAAGATGTTTTACTAGGAGATAGTAGATATAGTCGAGGATCCTACTAATTATAGGCTTACTATCGCCTAATAGTATAAGAGCGCTAAGTAGAGCAAAAAGTAGAGTGCCTTATTCTTTACTATATACTTAGCTACGCTAGAAGAATAAATAGAACTCTATACGCCTACGTAACGTATAGAATACTTACTTATAGGATACTCTAGGTAAGGCTATTATAGTCTACTATTAAGCGCTAAAGACTTAGGACAAATTAATCTCTCTAGTAACCTAGATTAAGTAAGTAGGAGTAAGAGGCTCGCGTACTATATATAAGTATACTACTAGTAAACCTTATAACTAATAGGACTATAAGAAGCCTAATAAGAGTAATAGTAAGAAGTCTAGAGGAGATTCCTAGAAGCTACTACTACCTCCGCCTACTAGAAGTAGTAGCGGAGTAGCTAATAAGAATAATAACTATTATAACTATAGTAAATCTAGCTATTAGGCGTAGGATTGTCGTACTCTAAAGAAGGAGATAATAGCTTCTACCTATAAGGTAGAGGTAGTAGAGCCTATAAAGGCTTAACGCTATACCTAGGCCTACTTATTATATAAGAGGCAGGTAGTAGTATATTAGGTAAGGGCTAGTTATTAGTCGAGGAGCCCTTCTATAGCCTCGACTATAAGGGAATATACCCTAGGTCTAGACGTAGCCCTAGTACCTACGAAGCGCCTATATAGTATAGTTATTATTATAGAAGGAGACGAAGTTAAGACAGATATATTACTTAATAATTACGTAGATATTAACGTTATATCTTAAGCTTACGTCTTATAGTATAGGCTTAAGTAAGTTATAAGCGTGCCTCTTCCTATTATAGATTCGTTCTAGGGGAAGAGAGGCTATTATTATAGCGCGTATTAGCTTAAGATCCGACTAGTAGATAGTACTAGATATAAGAAGCATACGTAGAGTATATTCTTCGCCTTAGATATACCTAGAGCGCTAGTTTTGCTAGGGCGGCCTTAGAGGCGCTAGTAGGCTATTATTATATATAGCGATATAGATAAGTAGCGTTATAGTAGTATATTATCTATAATATACGTACTTAATACTAGGCGTTTCTATTAGTCGCTAAAGACCGAATCTTATATATTTGTAGTCGCTACTAGTATAATAGTAGGACTAGTACCTCTTCCTAACAAAGTTAAGGACTTCGCTAATATATTTACTAATAAGAAGAATATAGCTAAGCTTAAGCGCGTTGATAGCGTAGAGTATACTATTACGTTATAAGTTAGTAAGAAGCCGCCTTTTCGCCCTCTATATAATCTATTAGGAGTAGAGCTTAAGCTACTTTAGGAATATCTCGATTAGGCCCTTTAGAATAGTTAGATCTAGCGTAGTACTAGCGAGGCAGGTACTCCTATTCTATTTGTTCCTAAGAAGGATAGTACTATATAGTTATATATAGATTACTAAGGGCTAAATAAGATCTTAATTAAAGACTAATGCCCCTTACCTCTTATAGATAAGACGCTTACGCGGCTCGGGCAGGTAATATAGTTCTCTAAGTTAGACCTAAAGGATATATACTATAGGATCCTAATTAAGAAGGATAACTACTAGAAGACTATATTTTATATATGCTATAGCTATTTTAAGTACTTAGTAATACTATTTAGGCTAACTAACGCTCTCGCGACTTTTTAGGCATATATTAACTAAGCTCTTATAGGCTTTACTAATATCTGCTATATAGTATATCTAGATAATATTCTAATCTATAGCGACTTATATAAAGAGTATACTTAGTACCTACGCCTTATATTAGAGCGGCTACGAAAATACGCCTTCTATACTAGTTAGAAGAAATGCGAGTTCTATACCTACTAACTAAAGTTCCTAGGCTTCGTTATTAATAGCTCTAGCATATTAATAGATAAGAGTAAGCTTAGCGTAGTTAAGGAGTAGCTAGTACCTAAGACCCTTAAAGAAGTCTAGAGTTTCCTTAGCTTCGCTAACTTCTATAGGCGGTTTATTAAGAACTACTCGAGGATAGCGGCATCGCTTACTATAATAACTAAAGGGAAGGAGAGCCTATTCCTATAGAGAGAGCCTAAGGAAGCTACGTTTTATACGCTTATAGTAGCTTTTACTACTACTCTAATCCTCTAGTATTACGACTCTAAGCTTCTAATTAAGATAGAGATAGATACTTCTAGGTTCGCCTTAGGTAGTATCCTCTCCTAGCTCTTCGTAAGCGAGGATACTACTTATTAGCACTCTATTACCTTCTACTCTTAGAAGCTTACTCTAATAAACTAGAACTATAAGACCTATAATTAGGAGCTACTAGTAATTATCGAGTGCTTTAAGACATAGCGCTACTACTTTAAAGGCGCGCTATAGGCAATTCGCGTACTATCTAACTATAATAACCTTCGCGGTTTTATAGGCGTAAAGTAGCTAAATAGCTACTAGGCTTAGTAGGCTATATACTTATTAAGGTTCGATTTCGCTATTAAGTATAATAAGAGGACTAATAACCT